>ARYC01014838.1:0-10570 GCA_000711775.1 Oxytricha trifallax
CCTTTTTTTAAGTTATAATTTTATTTACATTTTATTGAATATTACTACAAAGAACTTGACCTTGACACTATTATGAGGATAATTTTTTGAATATACTAATTTCAAAATCTATAAGATAAAGACGCTGATCAAATTTTGAGGAAATTTATGCATTCATGATAAAATTAAATAATTAATTACTTTTAAAAAATTTGGTCTTCCAATAAATAACTTCACATGCTTTTCTTTATAGCTGTTTGTCTCTATGCTATATACATCAAATTCATTCTTAATAGTAAATATTTTTATTTTATATTTTAGCCATGTGTCTATATGAAGATGTGGATTTTATTTTTTTAAAATCACTTTATATTTTAGAATAAAATAAATAAATGTATCAGTTAACTTAATCGATAACTATTTTGATTTATAAATTAGAATTCATAAGTTTATTAAAAATAAATATAAATAATTTCTTATAATCTCATGAATTATAAGAATTAATAATTCAAATAAAGTATTTTATTATGGGCTTTATTAAAGATAATTTTAGAAGCTAAAATAAATAACACTAAACACTCTTTTAAAAATTTCTTTATTTTGATTGTCTTTATATTTAATAAATGACAAATTATTCAAAAAAATATCAAAATTATATATTTTAGCATTAAATGAGTCCAAATCATTACATGAATATTACTAACAATAATGTTAATTTGATGATATTTCAAATATATTTAGTAATAAATTCAAAAGGAGATAAAAAGTAAAACATGCCCAAATGATGATTTTTACTTCTACTAAAGGCATTAACAATAATTTAGAGGCTGCAAAAAAATAAAATTAATTTTTATATTAATTATGATTTAATATCTACTGAAAATCTTATTGGGGCTTAATGCGGGAAGATAGAATTATTTTAAATCTAACTTCACCCTATTGACTTTCAATTTTTAATTATAATTTTTAATTTTTGAGAATTTAAATTTATTATGATATTCTTAACAAGTGTTAGGACTTAAAATTTAAAATAATTGCTCAGTACAAATAACAAATGGGTAACAAAGTAGGCATAATCAAATAATACAAATGTTAATGACAGTCCTTATTAAACAGCATCTGTGGGTTCTTAACTAATATTAAAATTCACTTGGAATATTGGATTAATCAATAAACTAAGTTCTGGTGATTATTTAACAGCTTCATTCGACATGTTTTTCTATGAATAGCTTCAGCTCTAAAAAATCGATTCAATATTAAGATAAACTATTAAATAATAGAGAATAAATACAACAAATTTATATTTTCATTTATTATTAACTCATTTTTATAATTAAAATGATCTACAATACAACTTTTATTTATAATTCTAATTAAATCTAATTAGTAAATCTACATAAAGTGTTATAATTTTTTCATGAAAATATAAGTAATATCTTTTAATTAAAAAATACTTTTCATTTCTTACAATTGTTTATAAATAATTAAATTCCCTTCCTTTTTAAATAGAATTTTCTATAATTTAAACTAAATAAGAGACTGAAAAACAGTCAAATTTAAAATTAAAAATTACAAAAAAATAACATATTAATTAAATTAAATTTATTAAAGTAATATGAATAATAAAAATTAAAACTTAATAATTCCTATATTTATTAATAATTTATCGGAAAACTAATAGTTTAAAATTAATAGACTGTTTGGGAACATAAGATTCCAAAATATTATATTTAACCTTATAGAATGGTTAATCATTTAAAAAATTTGTAGTTGAGGAAGTGGCCAATTCTAAATTGATAAAAAGACAAAAACTTGATCACAAATAATTATATATAAATTATATAATTTCATTGCAAATTTAATGCAAAATTATATAAAATAGTTTGGTACTGAAGTGCAGTAATGCTGATGACAGAGATTTACTTACTAATCCTAATTCTTGTGATAGAGTATATTTGGTACTATGTTTATGTCTTGTTGAAGATATTATTCTTGTGCTGCTTTTGTAAATACTTTCTCAATATTTTACTTGAACTATTCTGCAGATATCAAGTTAATAATCTTAAACTTTAAGTCGAAATATTTGATTCAAATCTTAATAGAATAGGAAAAGTTTGTGATTTTAACTGGCTTAGCATGTAATTTACAAGTCTAAAAACAAATTAACTAGGATTACACCACTTCTGATAAAAAAGATTTAGAAATAACTTGCCAATATAGAGTAAAAATATATATTCTTCTTTTATTTAAATAATAATTAAAAGTAAGTGAAATCATAATATTCGTAGAGACAATTGGACTGTTACCAGGAGGTTTTTCCACAATATACAAGATAGATATACTTTTCTTGCAAATTGTAAATAATAATAATAATATGTCCAATTTTATATTACTTTAATTATTTAATAATAAATTAATCTAATTTAACGGAACAAAGTTAATTATCTTCCTTGACATATCAGATTCGGTTGTTATAAAGTTCAATAATCGAAGAATAAAATGTTGGTTATAGCAAATTTATTTTATAAATTCCATTATATACTATATTGGATAGCTTTAGAAATTCATAACTAATGATACTTGTTGTGACGCTATCGATGTGATGTAGATTTCTATTTGATATTGTTTGCTTTTTTCTAATAGCAACTTGTATAAAATAATAGTACAAATAAAAGTTATTATTGTAGTTGACAAATACATTTGATAAAAATTGTAACAATTTCCAGAATTAAATAAATAATCTACAATTTATACACGCTAAATTATATAAATATATTAAAATGTCACGTATATCGAAATCGATGAAATTTTGAGATACCTGCCAAAAATAGAATTAATTAATCAAAGTGAAATTAAGTCTATATAAATGAAATTATGTTTTAAAAATATTAAAGTTCATATTATTTACTAATATGTAATTTATAATAATGTCAATAAAATAATAAAGTAAACTAAAGCATATCAAAATCATTAATATAGAATATTTATTTAATATGTCTTACAGGCATAAATATAAAAATAAAATATAAACTTTAATATTTTTAAAAGATAATTTCTTTTATATAGACTTAATTTGAATTTGATTAATTAATTCGATTTATTTGGCAGGTATCATAAAATTTCATCGATTTCAAGATACGTGCCATTTCAATATATAAATAAAATTATCAATAAAATAGCGTGTATAAATTGTACATTATTTATTTAATTCTGGAAATTGTGACAATTTTTATCAATTGTGTGCAAAATTATCTGGCAAGTCATTTGCCTATCTAACTCAAATCTGAAAATTGTTCCCCAGTCCTTGTATGAAAATATTTAAATCATTAATACTAGGATGCCCTTAGACCCCATATGTACCCTAGGTTGACAAAATTTTAGATTTCATTTCATTTTCATAAAGTAAACCCATTTCTTGAGTGATATTAAACTTTGACCAATGAGTTCAGGTGGGTTGTTATATTGATCTTCTTGATGGCAGGTTTGGATAAGTTACCTATTTCAATATATTACTCAATAGATTTTTCTTCATGACTACTTAATCTATGAATTCGTAATTTGGACGTTTAAAAAGACTTTATTTAATTCAATAAATAATATAATTATTTATTATGGTAATTAGTAAACTTTCAGAATATAAAATTTACTAAAATTATAGTTTAAATGCTACCCTTTTCAAATATTCTGTATCACCTTAGCAACTGTTTCATTTGCAAGTTCAATTATCTATAGTATATTTCTATCAATTTTCAGGGAAACCTTTGCCTAGTTTAATTGTGAATATGAACTTCCACTAGAGCTCCTGTCTTTTCAAGATTAATTTCTTTACCATTACTAATATCAAGTCCATGTCTTATCTAAATATCGCTTTGTTCTAAATGTTTCTATTGAATCTTCTTCTTTTTGTATAACAATTTGCTTTAGATTCACATCTTAATTTATCATTCTTCCTCTTTCATATATTAAATCTGTCAATTTTCAATATCACATAATAGATTAATAATTTTATGATTAAGTTTATTAATTATAATTGAGACTATTAATATAAATTTGAACGACTTAATTAGTATGGAGAGTACTGGTTTAGCCAACAAGCTTTAAAAAATAACAATTAATGAAAGTAACAATGATAGTAAGAAACAATCAAATTTCAATCAGATTTTTTCAAAAAAAAGAAAGTATGCCATATTTTTTTAATATATTTCCTTTTAAGTATGATGAGGCAGGTCTTTTAAATACTTAGAAAAATTTAAAGAGATTGAAAATAGATAGAGAAGAATAAGAAATTTAAAAGATTAACAAAGAAAAATAAGAGCTACTAGCAAAAAGAAAAAAATGGAATAAATATTACGAAAAATGTACACTATACTAAATGATTAATAAGTCTGAGATGACATCTCTAAATATGGAATTTGAAAATCAACTAAATTAATAGGCATAACTTAAAAATAAATTATATTAATTGAATGTTAAATATGACAAAGTAAATTATTTTGGAAAAAAAATATGTAAATCGAAATGTAGAATTAATAATCTATGAATTTGTATAAAATTTCAATAAAAATATTTTTATTTACATTTTACAAGACTTTTTTTTTATAAAATTAGTCTGATTGTACGCCTAATTTTATAAAAGAAAAAACACATATATATATATAATTCTGATTTGATATTATAAATATAAATTCAATGAAACACATTTCATTAAATATTAATATTAGTATTATTTAAAAGCTTTTAAATAATAATAATGATTATTATGGATTGAATTCAGAAAATGAAGATTTTTAAATTTTTGAAGAAAATGAGATATCATGGAATTCTAAAAGAAGGTCTAATTCACAACAGATTGAAATGACAGAGTATTTTAAAAATAGAAATAATTAGAAATATTATATCCAATTTCATTTTTTCAAATTTAGTACTCCAATCCTCCTATTTTGTCAAAAAAATTAATAAATTTAATTTATCAATGATTTTTAGTATTAAGAAATTTTATTAAGGTGGTAAATATCAAAGTGAGGGTAATTAGGTAAAAAATATATTAAAAAAATGGAATGAATAGCTCAATTAAACATTGAATTTCATATTTAATGTTTTATTATACGAATAATATTTCAGTTTATTTATGTCTTAGGGATTTCTAGTAAGTTGATTTTTTAAAGAATTCATGAATAAATAGAATTTTTTTCAAAATTAGCCACTAAATGTGATGTGAACGATGAAAATATAATTACTAATATCGTAGGAATACATTTGAATTGGGAAATTTATTAATAAATCAATCAAATTAGTGTCAGTCAACTTTATGGAAACCTAACAATACGTTATTTGTTCGATATTTAATGTAAAATTAGCTGGACTTTACTATTGGCGTATGTCTCTATCGCATCCCTGAGCGAGATAACTCAAATTTAATTTTTCCATTAAATCCAGCTAAACAAATCACCTAAAAATAAAATGAAGTTAACTCGCCTCAGAGATGCGATAGAGTGGTACCGAAAATAGTAAAGTCTACCTGATTTTATATTTTCTATCGAAAAAATACCATATTGTCTAAGTTTACAAGAAATTAACTTCCACTAATTTGATTTAATTATTAATTAATTTCCTCACAATTGCATCCCTAACAAATATTAGTCATTAACCGATATAGACTTTAGATGCATGTATAACCCTTTCTATTTGATTAAGTTAACAAACAATAGTAGCTTAACTAAAAATGAATCACTGGAGATCAAATTTCCTAAAACAAATATAAAGAAATCAATATAATTATAACTATTACCTCAAAAATTAAATATTTATATACATTTAGAATGATTAAATATATTTAAGATACCTCGTAATTTTAGAAATTACTATTGTTTAAAAATACCAATCGCCCTACTGAACCTCTTTAAAATAATAAATTGCTAGACTCATATATATCAATTCATTTTGGTTGATCGCAATGGGCGAACGAACTGTATAACAATTCGAACTTGATTCATTGCGAACTCCAGTGTCAATTGCGAACTCCAGTGTCAATTACGAACTACAGTGTCAATTGCGAACTGTGGTGTCAATTGCGAACTATAATAATAAATTTTAATTTTATATGCGAGAGCTGGCAAAATAAATAAAAAAGCAGGGTATTAGGGGTGCAGCCCCTAACGGGGTCACAAGGGGCAGAGCCCCTAGTTATCGCAATGCGATACAAAGTAATTGCAGGGGTCTAGGGGGCGTCAGCCCCCAGTGGGAGGGAGTTTCGGGGGAGGGCAAAGCCCTCCCCCGAAAAACCCATTTGACTTCTTTTGTTAATAAATTGATGTTATTAGTTTAAAATTTAATCGTTAAATTATAATAATTAAAATGGAATCATTTTTTTCATAAGTCAAATAAACATAATAAGACTCTGTCACTTAATAAATCCTAAAAAGATTTTCAGACTTAGGTATATTGAAAAAAAAACTTTAATGTATACGCTGCTAATCATAAATGTCTATCAAACTTTATAACATAACTAATAGTTTAGAAAGTGTTATATATGAATGTGACATCTATAAATGCAGATCAAGAAAGTCTATATGATAAGGACTTAATTTATACTGTCCTTCAAATATGTCATTAGAAATTCTTGACGAGGTTATTTTCAATTTATTTCCTTCTGGAAACAATA
Source organism: Oxytricha trifallax (assembly GCA_000711775.1). NCBI lineage: Eukaryota > Ciliophora > Spirotrichea > Sporadotrichida > Oxytrichidae > Oxytricha > Oxytricha trifallax. The sequence goes on from ARYC01014838.1 coordinate 6,641, forward strand.
TATCTGAAGCGGTAAAACACCTTTCTGATCACTGACAGTGAGAACTACAAGATAGTCTATTAGCTAAATTTATCAAAATTTGAGGAATATTATCAAAGATAAAATGTTAATAGAACAACAAAACTTTAAATTAAAAGATAGTGTCCAAATGGACGAGTCGCTATGGACACATAGGTCCTTAAAGTATAGTCATCCAGAAGATACAATATATGACAGATAAATATGGATAGTTGGTTTAATAGAAGAAGGAAGCTAAAGATGTAAAATATTTAGTGTCTTGAATAGGACAACATAAACATTAGAGGAATTATTTTGAGAAAATGTAGAAAGAGACAGTATTGTCCATACAGACGGTTGGGCAAGCTATATTGCAATAAATTGGGAAGAACTTGAAATGAGACATGAAAGATATATTCATTAATCACAAAATGGAATATAAAGAACAATGGAACATAGCAATTTAATTGAAGGATAATGGGCAGACCTCAAATATCATATCAAACATGTATATAATACATAACCAGGAAACCCAGAATAAATAGAACCATATTTATTTGAAGCTCTATGGAGAAGAAACTTAGCATAATTTTAAAAATCATAAGACCGTTAATATTATATCTAACCGACATTTAATATTAATAATATATGAAAATTTAACGATTAAATTTTAAACTAATTACATCAATTTACTAACAAAAGAGGTCAAATGGGTTTTTCGGGGGCGGGATTTGCACTCCCCCGAAACCCCCTCCCACTGGGGGCTGCCGCTCCCTAGACCCCTGCAATTACTTTTTACCGCATTGCGATAACAAGGGGCTCTGCCCCGTGAGACCCCGTTAGGGCTGCATCCCTAAGACCCTGCTTTTTTATTTATTTTGCCAGCTCTCGTATATAAAATTAAAATTATTATTATAGTTCGCAATTGTTACCACAGTTCGCAATTGACACTGGAGTTCGCAATTGACACTGGAGTTCGCAATTGACACTAATCCAATTGACACTGAAGTTCGCAATTGACACTGGAGTTCGCAATTGACACTCACAGTTCGCAATTGATAACCCAGTTCGCAATTGACTACAACACCCAACTATATTATAATTGTAATTAAATACTTGATATAGCAATTATTATATGATAATGATTAATTTAGTAAAAAGACAATAGATTCTCATATCAAATTTATGCCACCAATTAGCAATGGATTTATTATATATCTCTAAACGATATAAGGCTCTGCTAAAGAACTTTCAGGCTTCCAACTAAAATCATTCTGAAATTTATTAAACAAGAAGTACATTATCCTTATGATTTTGCAATTTGATTCATAATCCAAACAGAACTCCAAGTTTTCTTGAATTCTTCAACAAAAAGTGAATAGTCTCCTAGTAGATTATAAGTTGTTGAGAAGAAATTAAACCTATATCATAATTTATTTTGTAGTAATTTACTTACGAGTTATTGTCTTCTTAATATCCTTGCTTTTCTAATTGCTTCTTATATCTCTTCAAATTCTTAACCATAAGAATATTCCTTGTATATTCATAATGATTATGGTAATGATTGACTTTTTAGTGAACCTGCAATTGAAAATGATTTAGAATTTCATAAATTTGATCTCTCTCAACCTATAACAAGTCCCAGTCCTCTCTTAATAGCAATTTGATATATTTCTGGTCCTAATTTAAAATAAAAATTTGTTATTCTTACTTATCCTTACACTTCTTTCCAACCTCTTTTCTTTAAAGAATCAGTAAAATTACTTATATTTGCCAGAGAATGAGCTAATAATCAAAATTAGAAATATATAATATTTGAGTTTTATTTATTTTTAGAAACAATTATGCTTGTACAAGTATATTATGTGAGTAATTTATATAAGTATTATATGAACTAGCAATTAAATAAAAAGTCTTTCCAGTTTTAATAAAACAACTTATAATATAGTTAATTAAATTAATATCCAATCATAAGTATAAGATTTAAAAATAAGCAATATTTATTGGACCTAAAATTAATAAGAATTCATATTAATATCAGTATTATAAAAGAAAGTATATTTATTTAAAAAAATTGTTTATAAAATATTACGAGCTAACTTGAAATAAAATCTTTTTGAGTTAGCTCGTAAATTTAATTGATCTAAAAATAATATTAAAAATAATTATACATTTTTGATTATTAATATACTACTTTTCAAAATTTTGAATATTTACTAAATCTACCACGCAATTTCTGAAAGTAGTCTTGAATTTAAAGTTAGAACTATCACAATAAATTGTAAAATAAAATAATAATGCTTACTAGTGATTATGGTAGTGGTGCTCTTTCTTAATGTATTTTCGGAAATATTCAAGTTATTACTCAATAAAAATTTAAGCATTTAAACAATTATTAAATTTCTCTTAAATGAAAAGAGATTATTAAGATAAATTGTTTTTCTTCAAAAATATAAATAATTTAAAGAATCATAAATATGCCATATAACAAATAATTGTATTTGAATATAAAATACTAAAAACATAATACATTACTATCAATTTAAATAAATATTATAAAAATAAAATGATTAGTTAATTAAATTAATTGTTACGATCGAATATTTTTTTATTTAGTCCATTGATTAATTAATTCTAATAACATAAAAGAATAATTTTTGAGACTATTTTGTATTTCGAATAATTGTTATTGAAGAGAAGAAAAATTTATTTTTCCAAATATATAAATTTATAGATATTTGAAAGTTAAGATTATTAATGATTTAAAAATTAAATATATATTCTAATTTATTGATTAATTAAATTAGCATTATAATAGAAAATCTTTATCAATCTTAAAATTAAATATAAATTAATTAATATATAACTTTAAACTGAATAATAATTATCATAATTTAATGGTTTTGATTCATTTCTCAGTTTTCTCTTTATTCTATCTGTACCTATAAAACAACGTTAATAAAAAGAAATCGGGGGATTCTGCGAAACCAAGGACACCGTTCGCGGAGGTATCCCCCATTGTAAAACCTAATTATTTTAATATTGCAGAAGTTTATCACTAATTGATATATTAATTTATAATTAAGTAAAATTATTATAATATTTATATCATAAAATAAGTAGTCAATAATAACTAAATAAAGAACATTATGAATTGTTAAAGTCAACTATCTATTCAGGTTTTATATTTATTATATGAAATGATTACTATAAATAGTCAAATCGCCCAGAATTATTATTTTATCTTTCTACAGAAAATTGATTTTTGAAAATTTATGATAAATTTATAAAATGATTGATGTTTTACATATTCTTTATTTACTCTTAGTTAAAGGATCACATTTCTTAAATAAAGGCGTTTTTATCAATTAAAACTATATGCTCCAAAAAGAAGTATTTTAATCATAAATTTTTTATAACTAAATACCAGAATACTGGTAAAATAAACTTCTTATAGTTGCGATACCCTTATCTTTCTTTAGAATTTAATATGCTTCGCAAAGAACTTACTTTGCAATAGTTATTATAGAATGTAAAAATGTGGGAAAATATTATAAAATCATAATCAAAATCCACTCTTAAACTCTAAATAATTATAAAGATTTATATTGATTTGTACTATTTAATTTAGTTGAATTCCTTAATGTTATTTATTTCGATTCCCTTCAAATTGTTTTATATTTCAAGTCAAGTTCATAATTTCTCCAGCATTAAAGTTGATTTATAATTGTTTTAATTTTTCAACATCTAGATCCTTGCTTATCAAATTAACTTGTGATCTCAATATTTTCTTTCATCAAATAATAAGTATTTTTTAAAAAATAATTTTCCTAATTCATTATAATTTAATAATATCACTAGTTTATCAACTTATCAGTAAAGATTTTAATATTCTTTTAATTGAATAAATTTTAATTACGGATAGGTTCCTAT
>ARYC01014839.1:0-10889 GCA_000711775.1 Oxytricha trifallax
ACTCCTTAGTCTTATGAACTGAGAGGTTGCCAACAAACAGGTGATCTCTTAATCATTGTATTTATCTCTCAGCTTATGTAGGAACTCTATGTACTACTCTCGCTTAATAGAGCGAGGATGAATAGCATAACTTTTTAAGCCAGAGTTTACACTAATACCTGCTAAAATTGCATGGGTTACAACCTTTACTTTCTAATCGTAGACTTCTATATTATCATACTTCTTATACCAAGACTTATTAATAAAGGTGTTGAAGGTAAACACAGCTTCATCAGCGTGTACGAACTTGATGTTATTGTCAATAGCCCTCTGCATTTAATCATATATTAATATATTGTTTAAATTATTACTATAAAATGGAACTGTAAAATCAATCACTCTCTTCACTCTGTTGACAGTCTTGAAAGTAATACCATTTCTTCTATAAATGTTGGCTATAGTTTATGGAGAGATACGCATGTCAGGAAACTTGCGAGGAAACATCACAGCTCACTAGTCTAGTGGAATGTATTCCCAATACTTTAAAGTCTTCGAATCACAGAGGTAGTCAATATGGTGCTGTGAGAGCTTTTATTTTCTTGCAGGATGCTTTAAAGTGCCTGAATTATAATGCTAAACAGCCAACAAGCAATGATACCTAACTGTTGAGGCACTCTTGCACAGGAGCTTTGCTATAGCTGCATAATTCATTACAGGTTTGACTAAGTCTATATTAATATTCGTACCATACCTAAGCTTTAGCAGTAAATCTAGATATTATTCATCATAAATAGACCCTAAATTTCGCTAATTTCTATTTCTCATTTTGCAAATTGGTCTAATTTCTCTACTAACCCCAAACTATACCCTACAAATCAAAGCACTTATAAACCTCACTAAGGGGTTTTGAGGTTTTGAATCATCTACTTAATTTCTACAGGCTTTTCTGAGTTTCCACCTGACACTGTCTCAATAATATCGCTAATCTTGATATGTAATGTTCCTTTTGGCTCATATCCTTTCAATCCAACCAAGCATTTTTCCTTACTATGTTTAAGGTAGTAAGTATCCTTATCTATTCTTTAAGTCTGCTTTTACGCCTTTTTTAACCCACACAAACTGGTCTACTATCCTAAAATCAATATTTATAGAAATATAAATTTAAATTACCTGTAGACTTTAAAGTGCAAAAATGCTATTGCATCCCCAAATGTCTGTGCAACAGTCCACATAAATATAAAACCGTTATCTTTTAAGTTCTCAATACCCAACTTGTATAAGCTTTTTATTCCTTCTGTTTTGTAATTTAAGAAAATTCTACCTTCTTTGTTTTGAAAGTCAATAGGCCATGGATAATAAACTTCTACAACATCAAATTTTTTGTGAATAAAAACTATTAAGTTTCTCCGATGGATTTTAGAACATTGTTTTTAAAAACATCACCATTAATTACTATTTATGGTAATTTTTCAACTAACTTGCTTCCTAAGTTTTTCATCATTTATAGGTCTGAAATTAAGTCCATATACTATTTTGCTATTTTATTTTTTAAATACATTTGATTATTTTAACTATTTTTGACATTTCCTAAGTATAAATATAGACTCATTTCTGTAAGGATTATTCTAGATTTTAATGATTTCCTTCAATCAACATTTCAAATAGTTTTTGAATCTTAAAATAATTTCTAGAAGAAAACCTCATTGATTTACCTATTAGTTCTAGACTTTAATACTCTTTATAAATATTGATAGTTTTTCTGAATTAAATTTTGACTTTAATTCATTTTCTATTGATTCACTGAACAATTCTTTTGTATTAATGTATTGATTAAAGGATTGCATTATAACTTAAATTTATTACTTGCTAAAGTCTTGATTTAGTAAGAAACTGAGAATATATCATTTTACCTTAAGTTTGACTAAATAAGTTTTAAAAATTAGAGTAAGTTGTGATTTAGTTCATCTTTATATTGAATTTCTTCTAAGTATGAAATTCTTTTATTAAAATTTGAATTTACTCATCGTTTGGAGGAGAAACTAAAGCGTCTTGAGATTCATTATTATCTTTGAATATTTTGTTTTATTCGCTGTCTAATAATTATTTCTGAAACTTAATGCTGTCGAATTAGTCAATGTTATTGAGTTCTTTGCGAGATGATTGATAATCTTAGAGTTAATTTTATTTGTTTGTTTCTTTATCGTTTTAAACGTGTAAATCGCTAGAAGTTTAGTGGCTCACATAATTCTCTTATTTCTAAACTTCTAAAGTTTTCCAGTAACCCTTTAGCCTCTAATATCTTTTTATGAAAAGTTTTAATATGCTGACTCATTTGTTAAGTTGTCTTCTCAGTCATTATACCTTCAATATCTAGGCAATATCTACATATTAAAACTTGTCTAGAGTAGATTCTTTATTAAGGACAATGATTAAAGGTAGTCGAATTGATAAAAATGTTCATTGCTGTGATATACTATAAAATTGTATTATTTAGTTTTTATTTTAACTTTAATAAAATTTAATCTAGCAACTATTTAAATCTAGAGTATGGTTCAATATTTTGAACTATTTATCTATAATTTTTTAAATATTTAAAGTTTTATTTTGATTTATTTGAATTACAGTTTAATCAATTTGATAAATAAAAATTAGTTAGAAGTATTTATTTTATAATTCTATTTTTCATTAATGAAAGTTTTATTTTTAATAATAAAATTGATAAAATATTGCAACCCATAGGTTAACAATACCAACATTTTCATATAAGAGGTGAAAATAAATTCTTAAAGATTAGTATAAAGAATATGGTTTGTCATTTAAGTTAACTTACGAATAATTTATTTTTAATTCTCTTAAACCTTTTATTTGGCTATCAAAATAAAATCTCTATTCTTAATTTTTTTAATCATATAACATCAAATATTTTAAATGCACTATCCAATTAATATATACTAATAAGCTGCTATTTAACAAATTTAAGTATTTTTAATGTACCAAAAAACTATGTTTCCTAATTAAAATAATAATACTCTATACCATTTGATATTTCTAATTCGTTTTAATGTTAATACTAATTTCAAGGTCAAAACAAACTGTAATTATTTATACAAAAGAATTACACTAAATAATTTATTTTAAGCCAAAGTTTTATATGGCATTGATTTTTCAAGTAAACAAAGTGCTTGGATTTTATATTTATCAAACTTAAATTACCAAAATATAAAATTTCTATTTTAAAAAGCATAATATATTAGATAAAAGACGAAGGTAATATTTTTTGACACTAAGCGCACATAAAATGAGCGCATATAATTAGCGCACATATAAATTTCTAATGGGCTTGTTTTTTAGCAATATAAATTATAAAAATCTTTTGTTAGATATACTATAAAATTTCCTAATGAATTATATAATAAGTACTAAAATTTTCTTTGAGCTCATTACCCAAGCTGATATATTAAATCTCTTAAATTGAAAATAGTTTTTAATGATTTTGTATAAAAATTCTTAATATACCCAGCATGAATACAATTAATTTCATTTCTTATTTATATCAGATTTATAATTAACATATTAATTCAAAGAAAATTAAAAGTTCTTTTTCATTACTTTACTGATAATTTACTTAGGAATAAATTTGAACCCCTATAATCTATAAAGCGCTATAAAAATAAATCTTGGAAAGTTTAATAGAGTGTTCTATATAATTTGAAGAATACGTTCCCCTATTTAATTTTATGTTTATCCCAAAATAATGACTAATATTAATAGCAAATCATTTACCAAAAGTATGAAAGAAAACTATGAGCTTCTTTACTAAAAAGTTTTTATTAAATTTCCTTTAAAAATATCATAAAGAGGGAAGGTTCAGTTATGAAATGTAATTACTTAAAAGATATTGGCCCCAAATTTCAAAAATATTTTTTAATTTAATTAAGTCCGTGTCTAAAGCTATCAATGCTTAATGTGGAATTAATTAATAAAGGCAGTTAAATTTATGACAGCTTTAGAATAAGCTTACTAATATTTTTGCTTTCTAAATACAATATAATCAATGTTTAAACATAAATTAAGCTTACTATTAAAGCATAGATTTTAAACTAGAGTTTAAAATTAGTTACAAAAGTTGCCTATACTCTTGATTTACCCATTATGTTACTGATTAATAAAAACTCAAATCAGATTTCATAAAAAAGAGTTCAAACATTTTCAAAAATTATATCATTCAAAGATTGTGTTACAGAATCTATAAACAAGACTCTACCCATAAACAATATACTTCACAAATCTTTTATCGTATTAAGTTAGCAATTAAAAAGTAAATCTTTTTCCGTCTATTATTTTCAACCTATATTGATTCCAAAGTTTTATTACTCAAAAAGGATGCCAGTAGATTTTATCTTTTTACTATTGAAAAAAGTCTTTAAAATGAGGCAAATTTAAAATGATAAGGTCCTAAGAACTTATTGGAAAATTAATATTTCTAATCTTACTCATTAAAATTCGCTCATATAATATTATGCATTATCGAGCATTATAACTGTAGACTCCCACTAGTTTTTATTTTGGCATTTAAGTTACTGAACTATTTATAGTATGAAATAATAAACAGTCTGGCTAGTAGTTTCCCCTTTACTTACGACTTAATAAGATTTATTATTACTTGATTAAGCTGCTCAAATACTTATAGAATCAAATCTTTTAGATTCTGTACTGTGATTTAAGGATTTAAGGAAGCTTTATATTTCCATGTTTTTTATCTATTAATGCTATATCAAATGAGAATTTCGTCGATATTTATAACTGTTTTTGAATCAAAGAAATTTTGAGTGTAAAAGAAAGCAGCAATCTCTCGTTGTAATTTTGATTTGACTGCATTTACTCTTGGACTCAAGTAATACTAATTCCTGAAACTATATTTTGCATAGGTCTTTAAGAAGGTTCAAATGAACGAAATAGACACTGTGGTGTTGATATTTAGTTTGACAAAATTTTGGACGTCCTTACAGCTTTCCTAACTTTCATTTGCATCCCCAAATACAATTTGATAACGTTAATTACTATCTACTCTTTTCTTTGTCTTGGTTTAGCCTTTGTTACTTCCAGTTCATTTTGATGGTCATTATTTAATTGATTTAGTTTTTTCAACCATGCTTAGCTTAAATTAAATCTTTTACTTAGCCTAACTAGTGGGACATTGTAATTATTAATTATATTTTTAACCCGCTTTTTAAACTTTAAGCTTGATTTCTTTCTCCCATTTAATTAATTATTTTGCCGAATTTGAAGCTTTAATCAGATCTTTAGAGTCGCTACTGATCTAAATACTGCTAATTAACGAAGTAATTTGATCATCCAAAGTTTCCCTCATAATTTCACTTAAGATTTCTCGTTGATTTAAATTATTGATAAGTTTTATTTCCATATTGTAATTTGCTCCTTTGTATCATTTTACTAAAGCAATTGCTTTAAGTATCGCTAACATTCTATTTTCAAACTTAAAGATATCCTTGTTTTATTGTAAATTGGTTTTATTATCAATTATTTATCTAAGATCCTAAATTTAATAGTGTGGCTGCTGTTTAAATATATTTTGCGATATCTTTTTTTCGAGTTCGTCTGAGTTATTTATATTATTGTTATGTAATGGCTTTCAAAGCTTGAACAAATGAGTAAATTTGATTTTAAATATACTTGGGCATAATTTTATTTCTAGATTCAGTTTCCTCTTCTTCTGGTGATGATTCATCCCCCTCTTACTTTTCTTCTTTCTATTTTTAATTCTTAGAAAAGAAGTCTGTGATTTTTATCTTTAAGTTTCTTATTTGGTTTAGTGTATATTTTTGGATAAAAAAATCAAGCAGGAAGTAAATACTCTATAGAAAATTGAGTATTCTCAAAAGTTATTCTTAATACCAAATACTCCCTTTATTTGTTTAGTTATTTAATAAATAATTGTAAACTAGATAATTTTAAATAATTATTTAAAACAAAGGACAATCTTGACATCATTATGGAACGAAGAGTAGATTCGACAGAGGATAATGATAGCCGAATCAGACAAAAGATTGGAAGTAAAAAGGAACTATACGAGTTCCTAACCTAGGAGTGCAATGCCTATCTTCCAAAACTAACCTGTACGAATATTTATTACCTGAAGCCATCATAAACGGAGAGAAAAATGAAAATAATAATTGTTTAAAATTTATAGTAACTTAAAAGAAACGAAACCATAATAACCGGCATACCATAAATTGAGGGCTTAACATCAGACGATTTCATTGAGTTTGCTTAGTAAAATATGCAAGCCCTGACATTCCTATCAGACTAATGCGACTGGCTGCACTTAGACAAGCAGTGGATATGTGATGTTATTATGACTATTGAACCCCTAAGGAACATCCCTTATGGTTTAAGAAGCGAAAGAAGCAGAAGGGATCGTCTTAACTAATCTCAGAATTTGATTGTGGGAATGAGGCAGAGTTTGTCTAAGCACTTAATAATTCACTCAATTATAGCAGTAAGATAAGGCATTTTAATCATTTACTTAGCTTAAAAGGGAAGATCTGCATTTTTGCTCAAACCTTTTTCCAAAAGAAAGAGACGATAAAAAGACATTGAAGAGGTCAAGAATAGAATATGATGTATTTACAGCAGAATAAAAGAGTGCGACAAGAATTGGGATAATTACAAGATTAGCTCGAAGAGCTCAACGATTACAAGACTCTCGTTATGAACTTGCATTAAGCTGGTATTATAAATGAAGATGGAAATCCAATGATGCAACCTCCCCCTTCAACGATATGAATAATATTTGTAATGAAAAATTGATGAGAAAAAGTGGGGGGAAGTCTTATTAAATAATTAATTTTAAATCAAACATAAAATATTTACCCTTGTTAAGCCTTTCAATTATATTCATATGTTTGCATCTTGTCTTGTATATCATTACCCCTTTACATAATTTCTTGTGACTCTCTTGGTAGAAGATTTGTGTTTAATTGTTAAGAAGGTTTTATAGAATAGATTAAACTTTTTGGGAACGTTGCTTTCAATTCTCTTTCCTTTAGTACCTAATCCTTTTATCAGTTCTTAAGCATTTCTCTTATCTCTATTGAGGTTTTTCTCTTTTCCCTTATTCCCTCTTTAACTGTCAGGTATTTAAGTTTTTACTGTCAAGGCTTAATAACCTTCAACTTCATTAGAACAAAGATTATAACTACCTTAAGATATTGCAGAGATTGGAGAACCAATTATGAGTTGCTGTTTAATTATCTTAACTTCTTAAATATCACTAGAACTTTGAGGAGTTTTAAGCATATTGTATAGATTTTCATTAGAATTTTTTGGGCTTATCAAATTTTTCTAATAGCACTCCTATTGATTTCTCTCCTCAATGAAGGGTAACTTCTCGTTATAAAATTCATCCTCAAAGGCGTTTATTTTTATCAGGGGCTCTTCAAGCTACTCTGATTGAATCTCATTTTCTGGACCTTTTTGTTAAGTTGATTGTAGCTTTCCACCCAATCCATACTTCTGGGAAAGTATAGTCTGAAAATTTAGAGAATCTAATATGAGTTTCATTCTCTAAGAACTCTTAACGGAATTATATTGCCTGCTCAACGGTATCCTTTTTGATGACCATTTATCCAGACAATTTGCCTCCATTATCATTTATTTTCAAGTCTCCCAACTTTTCCGATAATTTGTTGAGTGAACCTTTTGGAAAAGATATCGCAGATAATAAGGTACAAGCCACCATTGTCCTCAATTTCCCGAGACTAGTGCAAATCCGTCCCTCTTTCTTAAAGCTCCTTTATAATGAATACCCATACCTTATATTGTTGTTTTAAGATTACTAAAACACATTTGAATTGGGAAATTTGAAAAATAATACATACATAACGTTAAATGATTTAAATATTAACAACCAAGAAATAGAGTGTATCATAAATCAAATGTGTGAGCAACTAAGCAGGATTATGACCATTTGTTTAAACAGCTTAATTTCTAAGTAATTAATTATAATAATTATTTTAATATTAAAACTTGATTAATTAATTAAATTTATTGAGCAACTGAGCAAACGCATAATAATCTGCTTACCTGCTTAGATTATAAAACTAAGCAACTGAGCAGATGTGCTAAAAATGTGCTTACTGCTTAATGTGGAAAAGTGTAATGAGAAATTGAGCAGAGAGAGAGAGGAATATGATTAGTAGCTTAAATTATTAATTAAATATAATTATTTTAACAAACTAAATGTTTAAGCGAATGGAGGAGGTTTGACTATATGATCCCGAACACAAATGGGATTGGTTATATTACTATTGTAGAAATACATTTGAATTCGGAAAATTAAATTTAAATTAATTTATTATAAATCTAAATCTTGGCAGTTAAAGTTGGCAAATTTAAACGATCTTGGGCACTTTCGATAGAGAATTCAAAATTAGCTGGACTATACTAATGGCGGTACTATTTTATCGCATCGCTAGACCGAGATAACTTGACTTTAATTAAGCACCTTTAAATTCAATAAGTTATACCCCCACATTAAAGTCAAGTTATCTCGGTCTAGCGATGCGACAAAATAGTACCGCCAATAGTTTAGTCCAGCTAATTTTGAATTCTCTATCGAATAAGCCCAAGATCGTTTAAATTGGCCAACTTTAACTGCCAAGATTTAGATTTATAATAAATTAATTTAAATTAATTTTCCAAATTCAAATGTATTCCTACATATACCCTTTCTAAAAATGCACCTAGAGCAAAAACTATATATAACTCTTCGTTCTACATATTAAACTTACGAAGCAATTTGAAGATTGGATTGGCATTGAAAGTGATCTTTTAAAATTGAAGAAATGCATTTCGAAAATTCAGATATACATAGAAGAGGCATAAAGTTTCTTTTTCATGATAGTAAATATTGAACCAAACCACACTGGCTTATATCGCCTCTACTTCTCCTCTTAGGAATATAGTGGATTCAAGTTCTTGAGCAAATATGGGATCAATGCGACAAATGTTTGCAAATAAAGCGAGACAAATTAATTTGAAATGTATCCCAAGCTTCAGTTGATTTAAGGAAGAAAGGAACAGTATTAAATTCATTCATGCTCAAGTTAGATCAATCAATCGATACTATCGCTAGCACAGAGCTCGAGAGATCTAAAAGAGATTATGTTGATAAAGTTCATATCAGGATTTCTAAAAGGTGATTACAAGAGTGTAGAGCTATTCTTTCGAAAACATTACGATTATTTCAAAGCACTAATATTGATATCATAACTGGAACCAAAGATGAAGCAACATGCTCGACCGATTAAAGAGTCAAATCTAATTCACATTGAGTACACCCCAACAATCAAATCTCTTAAAAAATATCTGTTGAATAAGGAGTCCGGAAAAAGAAGATGCAAGGATGGGTGCTAGAAGATTTTCACAAGTTAGAATATGGAGAGATTGTGGATACGATTTACAACGTGATTGCCTAGAAGTAAAATTAGAAAACAAACGGAGTGTGGATAGTTGGCCCTACAAATACAGAAAAGACTAAACAGCTGAGATGTTAAAGGAAATATTCATTTGCGATATTTTGGAAGATGGAGTCTCTCACTTCTTTGTCAAAGCTGCCGTGGTCAATGTTGCTCCGCAGATCACGATGATGGATGAAATGGATCACTTGCACTTTTTTGGGAAAAAGAAAAATAAATCGAGAATGAAGAAATTTATAGAGGGAAGAAGCTACTCAGTAGATGCAAAGTATGGAGAAACTTAAATGGCTTTCAAAAACACTTTAGTGGTAATCAAAACTAACGATCTGCCTTTCGACGAGATGAGCAAAGTTGATTATGATGCATTTATAGAGAGAATCACAGTTTGTAAACTTGGGATGCAGTCTTTTTGGAGATAAGGGGCATTCCCTTTCAGCACAGTGGACATAGCAAGACATCTATACATAAGATTTGTAGAAAGTAGCAAGGCAGATGACACAAACGCACATTCTGATGAGGAGAAGGATGAAAAAGATGGTCAAGACAACTAGGAGAGAAAGTCCAAAGCATTATCTATATCAATTGATAACTGAACAGCAATTGCTTTTTATATTTAATTAATAATTTAAGCTACTAATCACATTCCTCTCTCTGCTCAGTTGCTTAGCTGCTCATTACAATTTTCCACATTAAGCAGTATGCACATTTTATCACATCTGCTCAGTTGCTTAGTTTTATAATCTAAGCAGATAAGCAGATTATTATGCGTTTGCTCAGTTGCTTTAGTTGCTCAATAAATAAAATTAATTAATCAAGTTTTAATATTAAAATAATTATTATAATTAATTACTTAGAAATTAAGCTGTTTAAACAAATGGTCATAATCCTGCTTAGTTGCTCACAAATTTGATTTATGATACACTCTATTTCTTGGTTGTTAATATTTAAATCATTTAACGTTATGTATGTATTATTTTTCAAATTTCCCAATTCAAATGTATTTTAGTAATATTAAACTTCTTCTTCCAAATAGGCATCTACCTTAGACCTTTTAATTCCTTTCAAACTAAAAAACTGAAGCTTCTTGAATTTCCTGAAGTATGACTCTGTGAGAGCGTAAGAGGATGAAGCAACTATTATCACTGGGGATAGTAATGTCTGTTTCATGCATACCTCGTAAAGATGCTTGCAGTACTCTTGTTAGGATTATGCAAATAGCATGTCCTATATGTGAATTTTTCTATCGCTTTTAAGAGAACTTAACGAGGGGAACCTAACTTCTTTAATCTCAAATGCAGTCTCGAGGCATGTTTCCTCTTTTTGAGATAGGGTAGATCCACTCAAACCTATTACTAGACTTGCTTACTTTAGCTACGATATCGATTGAATCATTTATTAGGGACTGCCTTC
>ARYC01014850.1:0-13719 GCA_000711775.1 Oxytricha trifallax
TATAAGACCTAAAAACTATGCTTGGTAACCTATGTCACTCACAAAAGAAGATTTTAAATTTCCTTGTATCTCTAAAAATTACTTCCCTAAGATTATTTGAGATTTGGATAATGACTTCACTTTAATATGATTATGTCCTATAAAATGAGTTAATAAAAATAATTGAGGTTTTATTAAATAGATTTGATCCCTAAAGCTCTCTAATGAATGCGCGCATTATATTCTACTGATTTCCTATAATTAAAAAAAGATTTAAATAAATTACTTAGCCTAATATTTTGTTTCCTCTGTTTCTGAATGCTGATTCTCTGATTCTGACTACTGATTCTCTGATTTTTAATTCTCCTAAAAGACTTACCATTTTTTAAAAGATTAGACAATCAGGATGAGTTTCTTCGTGCTTCCCCTTGGTACACATCAGTGAATCAAAGCTTCCAATATCAATTGATTCAAAAGATGTGAAGGTTGGCTACTGCTCAGCTAGCGTCTTCCAGTACCCACTAGTGAGAGGGATCTCCGAGCAAGAACGAATAAAATCTTCCAATATATTTTAAGCCTTCTTACCCCTCAATCCGATCGAAAAAAAGCTTCCATTATCTTTTAGTGACCACCCGAAACTCATCCTAAATTTATTATGACACTGCCTCGCTTAAGTAGGGTTTGCAACACCACCAATCATTCCAATATTCAGGTGGTTGGCAAGCAGTGATTTAACATTACTAAGATATTGATTTTGATTAAGTCAAGTTTTGATTTTGATTTTTTTATTCTACACTTTATTGCTACAACATTATTGATTTTCCTTCGCATTAAATGGCTTTAGTAGCTACAATTTAAAGCTTCTGCTGATCTCGGTATATTCAAACCTGTACTGCTTAATTTACTATCTAATTATTTCCCTTTGATTGTTGAGATCTAAATTTTAGATTACTTGTGAAATTTAGGGCATGAACTTTTATAAATTATAGCGATAATTAAAAATCCATAGAATTTTCAAGAAGAGTATTACATCATATACTGAGCCTTAATGCTCTACATTTTTAAAAGAGCACTTTAGCTTTACTTAGATTAAATGATAGACAAGCTTGTTAGTTTAAGCTTGCAGTACTAATTTTTAACAGTAACTCAATGTCAAAATTTTTTAAAACCAGAGAGATTTTCAAAAAGCTTATAAAATAGAGACTTTACTCTTTAATGGAGGGTATCCAACCATATGCTGCTGCTGGACCCTAATGCTCCGAGTAGAAAGAGCATGTTAGATTTAGGGAGTGTAAAAGTTAGGAAGTAGTCAAAAGTTGAGGCAGCAGAAATACAAGAGGAAAAGTTTGATTTTCTGCACAAATTTGCGTTTTTTTAATGTGATAATGAATTATGAAATTCGCTGGCTTAAATAGGCCTGGAACTATACAATCTGGAGTCATACAGCTGGATTCATACAACTGGAGCTGTACAACTTGGATTCTTACAACCTAAGGTTGAGTCTTGCATAATTTGTCTCTAATGCAGCTATACAACTTTATGTAGAACAATTAACATACTCAGCGATTTCTTAATACACTTTTGCATGAATTTTTGAGATATCTTCAGGATATCTTCCTGGAACCATACAACCTAGAGATATCTTCAGGATATCTTCATCTGGAACCATACAACCTTAGAGTGGATTCTTACAACTTAGCATCTCTAATTCGACTAAACCACCTCAAATAGAACTCTATAATGTTACTATACTCTATTGCATTGATTGGAGGTGTTATGGAGGTATAGTGATTAGAAGGGGTAAGAAATGACAATTTTGACTTTAGAGAGGTTTTTGACTTCTTAACCATATTATTGCTAAGAATTTAGGTCTATTCTAAAACTAAAGACCAATTGACTTAACATACCCAACTATCACCTAATCATGCCAAACCCATCCAAATCATCATTAATCGTACCAGAGGCATCGAAAACATCATTAGAGTTGAAGTCAGAGCTCTTAGGCAAAAATCGATGTTTCAAGATAGATACTCAAACTGTTGGTTTGAAAGCTGTTATTAAATGTCATGAAATACTAAGAATTTTTGAAGTTTGGCCTCTTATATTCTAACCCATATACTTCAGATCAGCTTGTATTTGCATTTATATATGCATCACTGTTGTGTTGTATCATATCAATGAAGTAAGGCTCGCCAATCATAAAGTAGGCAGAGCTATAAGCAATATTCTCGAAAATTTTCATGAGCCTTGAAATTGGAGATATCTTCAGGATATCTTCCTGGAACCATACAACCTAAGGGTGGAACCATACAACCTTAAACCCAAAAATTTGATGAAATTCTCAGAGTATGTAAAATTTATGCATGATATAAGTGCATATGAATATTACAATCGATTGCTGCATTATTTAGTGATTGACTAGAATGCAATTGCAAAGTAGAATAGAATAGTAAATTAGATTAAAGAGTATAGTGCAAGAGATTAGGTTGTGAATGTATTAGGGAAGGGATTATTAATAGTTTGCGAATTAGATTGAAAATACATTTTTATTTTTTTTGTTTTTTTTTTTTTTTTTTTTTTTTTTTTTTTTTTTTTTTTTTTTTTTTTTTTTTTTTTTTTCTTTTATTTTTTTTTTTTTTTTTTTTTTAAAGTCACTGACAGTTGTTTAAGAACGTGATTTCATCCTTAAGGTGCATGATATGTCTTGGGTAGTCTGCTTCAATCATGCCTAAGAGTTCATTAGCAACATCTTTTATAGTGATCTTGCCAGACCAGAGTCGTTGAACTTAGCCATAGCCTCTAAACTAACCTCCATACGCTGGAGCTGCCTTCTCTTCATCAGAAAGAAATTCGTCTTTACAAACCTTCAGAAATCAATTTGTTTTAACTTGGCTTTAGCACTAAGTAGAGAATGAAAGCCTGGTTTATTTAAATATTCGTTAGATTGATGAATTGATTTGTCGTCTCTGGCTGCTTGCTGCACTTCATTGGAAACTACACTAAAGCCACTCCAAGGTTTGAAGAGTTGATCCTTTTTGAAAGCTTAATCTAATCCAGCAATCAACACTTTCATATTGAAGGAAGATGGCCCAACTAGATATCTCATTATGTTTTGATGAGGAGCGAATATACCTCGCTACATTAGTTCCAGATTTGCAATACATACTCCTATAGCTATCCTTAATCTATAAACATGCTTGAGCTTTGATGAGTTCATCAGGAATTTGCCAAGAGGGTAGAATTTCTAGTTTATTCTGAAGCTTTAAATAAATAAACTTTCATCACTGTCAAAGAAAAGATTTTGGCAAGGCAGAATGAACTTGGCGTCTCTATGGTCTTTTAATAAGTTGAATTCGTGATTCGCTCTATTCTTAGGTGCTGCCTAAATAAAGTTTCAGCCAACTGTATGATTAACCGTTTTGCATATCGTTCATTTGGAAGACTATCTCTTTGGTTGTTTGCACATACATTATCTAGATATTTTCAAACCCCAAGAAGTTCAAGAGCTTTGCAAGAGTCTTCACGTAATCGTCTTCATCGTCTTTGAATGATAAGTAACCCTGTTTTATGATTTGGTTCATTTAGTTGTAATACTGAAAGTATGAAGCTGTACTATTATTATTCAGCAGATCTTAGCGCCCAACACCAATAAAACTCAAGTTTGACTCAGAGTTTAGTCTTAAATTTAAAACTTTTGCATTATCAATCCAAGGTTCAGAATTTGACTTTACTGATTGCGATCCATGGTCTTGCTTGCTATTCTTTGCTGATTGTACCTTCTGTGGTGTTATCACGCAATCAACTTCTGAATAAATCTCAAATCGAATACATCTAAATTATTATTGCTGCTGCTGCTGCTACTGCTCCTGATGCTGCTTCTAATACTACTACTGCTGATTGAGTCTGCTTAAGACATCAACTTTTTCATTTCTTCGTCACATTTATTATTCTAGCTTTCTATTAATGCATGCTCATTAAAATATCAACAAATTCTATATCCATTGGTTGATTAGCAATACTTGCAAAAAATAGATGAGGATAAATTAAAATTCAAGACTAAATACTTCATTAGCTGGATTGATTTTAAAGTATGTTATCTAAATAAATGATTCAGTTGATATACTTACTCTGTTTGGATATAAAGGGTTAAGGTATTGAGGAATATTGTATGCAAGGTAGAGAGGAGTGTATTTTACCACCTCTCACAAAGCTATTAGATAGGATCATTGTGCATTGCGTTTACATAATATATAGGGATATTGTTAACACCTCTGATAACTCTCACGAATCCATTCGCATTCCAGTGAATAACCCCAGGAGTTTAGATAATTTATCATTAGCTCTATTGCAAAGCATAATCAACTACTGAAGCATCTAATCATCAATAGAATTTTCTTGATTTTATCTTTAAGTGTTGCATTAATCAGAGGAGTTGAAATTTATGAAATCATTGCAAATTGTTTGCAGTTCTTGCAGAAGTTGATTGGAGCGCAGTCAACACTATTGAAGTAGAATCTTGAATGGTAGGTAGAACAAGTATCTCAGAGATCTCAGATTAGTGCATGAATTGATAGACAGCGATAGCATTGCAAGACAAACTCCTCAGATATGCGAACAACTCTTCGTCAATGCCATTAAAATTGATATCTGATAATTTTTAATATATAATATACTAATTAATCTCAAAGTGTGATTTATATGATTTCGATTGATTTTAAAATAATAACTAAACAGGCAGAGGTTTATAATGGTAGATTAATCATAAAATAAACACTTTTGGCAATGATAAGCATGCTTAATGCGCAAGCATTAATTGCAAGCTAGAATAATAAATATGACGAAGAAATGAAAAAGTTGATGTCTTAAGCAGACTCAATCAGCAGTAGTAGTATTAGAAGCAGCATCAGTAGCAGTAGCAGCAATAATAATTTAGATGTATTCGATTTGAGATTTATTCTTTATTTAGAAGTTGATTGCGTGATAACACCACAGAAGGTTCAATCAGCAAAGAATAGCAAGCAAGACCATGGATCGCAATTAGTAAAGTCAAATTATGAACCTTGGATTGATGATGCAAAAGTTTTAAATTTAAGACTAAACTCTGAGTCAAACTTGAGTTATATTGGTGTTGGGCGCTAAGACCTGCTGAATAGTAATAGTACAGCTTCATACTTTCAGTATTACAACTAAATGAACCAGATCATAAAACAGGGTATCTTATCATTCAAAGACGATGAAGACGATTACGTGAAGACTCTTGCAAAGTTCTTGAACTTCTTGGGGTTTGAAATATCTAGATAATGTATGTGCAAACAACCAAAGAGATAGTCTTCCAAATGAACGATACACAAAACGATTAATCATAACAGTTGGTTGCAAAAAAACTTTATCTTAGCGGGCAGCAGCGCTAAGATATAGAGCGAATCACGAATGCACTTTATTAAAAGACCATAGAGACGCCAATGTTATTCTGCTGGCAAAATCTTTCATTTAGACAGTGTATGAAGTTTTAATATTATTTAAAGCTTCACGATCTAGAAATTTACAAACTTCTAAACCTCTTGCGGCCAAACTTCCTGATTGAACTCATCCAAAGCTCCACGCATGTTTTACTGGATTAAAGGTAGCTCACTATGTGAGTACAGTTATTGCAAAAATCTGGAATACAATGTACGAACGAAGCGTCATAAAATTCGGAGCTCCGTTTCTTTTTAAAATTCAGAATAACATGAGGGACATTTAATATTCTATTAGATTTGGGGTCAGTGCTTCCTTCAATATGAAAGTGTTGATTGCTGGATTAGATTATGCTTTCAAAAAGGATCGACTCTTCAAACCTTGGAGTGGCTTTAATGTAGTTTCCAAGGAAGTGCAGCAAGCAGCCAGAGACGACAAATCAATTCACCAGTCCAAAGAATATCTAAATACACCAGTTGCTTTCATTCTATACTTAGTGCTAAAGCCAGGTCAAAATAAATTGATTCTGAAGGTTTGTAAAGACGAATTTCTTTCTGATGAAGAGAAGGCAGCTCCAGCGTATGGAAATCAAATTCAGAGGCTATGGCTAAGTGCAACGACTCTGGTCTGGCAAGATCACTATCAAAGATGTTGCTAATGAACTCTTAGGTATGATTGAAGCAGACTACCCAAGACATATCATGCACCTTTAGGATGAAATCGCGTTCTTAAACAACAGTCAGTGACTAATTCGCAAACTATTAATAATCCCTTCCCTAATACATTCACAACCTAATCTCTTGCACTATACTCTTTAATCTAATTTACTATTCTATTCTACTTTGCAATTGCATTCTAGTCAATCACTAAATAATGCAGCAATCGATTGTAATATTCATATGCACTTATATCATGCATAAATTTTACATACTCTGAGAATTTCATCAAATTTTTGGGTTTAAGGTTGTATGGTTCCACCCTTAGGTTGTATGGTTCCAGGAAGATATCCTGAAGATATCTCCAATTTCAAGGCTCATGAAAATTTTCGAGAATATTGCTTATAGCTCTGCCTACTTTATGATTGGCGAGCCTTACTTCATTGATATGATACAACACAACAGTGATGCATATATAAATGCAAATACAAGCTGATCTGAAGTATATGGGTTAGAATATAAGAGGCCAAACTTCAAAAATTCTTAGTATTTCATGACATTTAATAACAGCTTTCAAACCAACAGTTTGAGTATCTATCTTGAAACATCGATTTTTGCCTAAGAGCTCTGACTTCAACTCTAATGATGTTTTCGATGCCTCTGGTACGATTAATGATGATTTGGATGGGTTTGGCATGATTAGGTGATAGTTGGGTATGTTAAGTCAATTGGTCTTTAGTTTTAGAATAGACCTAAATTCTTAGCAATAATATGGTTAAGAAGTCAAAAACCTCTCTAAAGTCAAAATTGTCATTTCTTACCCCTTCTAATCACTATACCTCCATAACACCTCCAATCAATGCAATAGAGTATAGTAACATTATAGAGTTCTATTTGAGGTGGTTTAGTCGAATTAGAGATGCTAAGTTGTAAGAATCCACTCTAAGGTTGTATGGTTCCAGATGAAGATATCCTGAAGAATATCTCCAGGTTGTATGGTTCCAGGAAGATGTCCTGAAGATATCTCCAAAATTCATGCAAAAGTGTATTAAGAAATCACTGAGTATGTTAATTGCTCAACATAAAGTTGTATAGCTGCATTAGAGACAAAATATGCAAGACTCAACCTTAGGTTGTAAGAATCCAAGTTGTACAGTCCAGTTGTATGAATCTGGCTGTATGACTCCAGATTGTATGGTTCCAGGCCTATTTAAGCCAGCGAATTTCATAATTCATTATCACATTAAAAAAACGCAAATTTGTGCAGAAAATCAAACTTTTCCTCTTGTATTTCTGCTGCCTCAACTTTTGACTACTTCCTAACTTTTACACTCCCTAAATCTAACATGCTCTTTCTACTCGGAGCATTAGGGTCCAGCAGCAGCATATGGTTGGATACCCTCCATTAAAGAGTAAAGTCTCTATTTTATAAGCTTTTTGAAAATCTCTCTGGTTTTAAAAAATTTTGACATTGAGTTACTGTTAAAAATTAGTACTGCAAGCTTAAACTAACAAGCTTGTCTATCATTTAATCTAAGTAAAGCTAAAGTGCTCTTTTAAAAATGTAGAGCATTAAGGCTCAGTATATGATGTAATACTCTTCTTGAAAATTCTATGGATTTTTAATTATCGCTATAATTTATAAAAGTTCATGCCCTAAATTTCACAAGTAATCTAAAATTTAGATCTCAACAATCAAAGGGAAATAATTAGATAGTAAATTAAGCAGTACAGGTTTGAATATACCGAGATCAGCAGAAGCTTTAAATTGTAGCTACTAAAGCCATTTAATGCGAAGGAAAATCAATAATGTTGTAGCAATAAAGTGTAGAATAAAAAAATCAAAATCAAAACTTGACTTAATCAAAATCAATATCTTAGTAATGTTAAATCACTGCTTGCCAACCACCTGAATATTGGAATGATTGGTGGTGTTGCAAACCCTACTTAAGCGAGGCAGTGTCATAATAAATTTAGGATGAGTTTCGGGTGGTCACTAAAAGATAATGGAAGCTTTTTTTCGATCGGATTGAGGGGTAAGAAGGCTTAAAATATATTGGAAGATTTTACTCGTTCTTACTCGGAGATCCTCTCACTAGTGGGTACTGGAAGACGCTAGCTGAGAAGTAGCCAACCTTCACATCTTTGAATCAATTGATATTGGAAGCTTTGATTCACTGATGTGTACCAAGGGGAAGCACGAAGAAACTCATCCTGATTGTCTAATCTTTTAAAAAATGGTAAGTCTTTTAGGAGAATTAAAAATCAGAGAATCAGTAGTCAGAATCAGAGAATCAGCATTCAGAAACAGAGGAAACAAAATATTAGGCTAAGTAATTTATTTAAATCTTTTTTTAATTATAGGAAATCAGTAGAATATAATGCGCGCATTCATTAGAGAGCTTTAGGGATCAAATCTATTTAATAAAACCTCAATTATTTTTATTAACTCATTTTATAGGACATAATCATATTAAAGTGAAGTCATTATCCAAATCTCAAATAATCTTAGGGAAGTAATTTTTAGAGATACAAGGAAATTTAAAATCTTCTTTTGTGAGTGACATAGGTTACCAAGCATAGTTTTTAGGTCTTATAATAGCTAGTTAGTTTCAATTTATTATTTATCTTATTATTAAGTTAGCCTTGAAACAAATAATTAAAATGGAGATGATTGTTAGATAATCAACTGTAGTTGCAAATAAACTAAATATATAGTTTTAGATGTTAGGTTAGGGAGCTAAGAAGATTTAATTTATTTGATAATCTAAATTAGTTTGAGTGAAAAATGTATGAATTAGCAGATTGTTAATCATAGAGAGGTTTTAATAGCTGTAAAAGAATTGCTTTTAAATTATAAATTACTAAACATTAAAAAGTAATTATATAACACTCTTAAAGTGTAATTACTACTTTGGCTTATAAAGACAATTTTGTTTAACTTAGTATAATTAAAATTAGCGCTTTAAAGCATAATTAGTAAATACTTGGGTAATTTAGCAAAGTGTAGGGTATAAAGGGCTTAATCACCAGTGCAACTTAACTACTTTAAAAATTATTTATTCAACTTAATCACACAGCGAAAGTTACTGCTCCAACGAATTCTTAAGGTTCTGGCAATTCTTGCAATGTCAACTAATTTCTAACTCTTCATCATACTTATTTATAGTATTCCTGTAATCTCCCTTGATTTAGCTATAAATTGCGCGTTAGCAATAATTTCAAATAAAAGACTTACTCAACTTGAATTAGACTGTCATTATCAAAGCTGAAGAACCAACCATCAGAAGAATCTTCAGGATCAAGAAGTATATACACTTAGTGCATGTATGGGTCTTCCTTCTTGAATGGATAAATCCATACGTTGTGATATCCTCACCACTTATAGGTTACTGCAACAACTGGTTCGTTCTCTGCAACCTCCAAATTTACAACATTCTTGATTATAATTTGAAAAATATAGTGAATTAATAATTTAATTTGATTTGATCAGAATACTTATTATAATTAACAAAAATGGAAATATCTAAAAAAACATCTTGTCTTCTTCATCATCGTCATCGTCCTCATCTTCATGCATTTTTACAATTTATTTTTCCCCTCTCTGTGTGTCCCTGCGAAGCACCGACCTTGTGGCACCAGAAATCTTACCAGGTAGGACCACTATAAAAAAAAATTTAAGATATACTTTTTGTAACTTACATTTTATGTGAGTGCTGTTGGTCCACCTGCTTCTGATCTATACGAATACTTTTTAATATATTAAGTTTTTGATTAAAATTATTAATTTCCTATTATAATTCATAATTCTTGAAGCCTCTTTGCGGATCAACTTAAAACTTGAATGTGCGCTTGAATCGATCGTCGATCACCTATACTTTGCGAATGCATCAACATTGATTAATTACTTGCCTTATAAATCTCTACGATGTATCCACCAGGTGCTTTAGATGAATGCATGAAAGTGAAGCAGTGCTGCTTTGTAGTTTTGCTTGACTTCATTCTTTGATATAATTATTGATTATAAAATAATAACTTATTAATAATAAAGCATCAATTGCGAGGTTGCATAAACCTCTTTGCATATTATATTGCTTAACAGTTGCAATTAATCAAACATAATAATTCTAAGCTTGTTCAAGCTTGCAATTAATTGCTCAACCCATCTCTTATGTTTAAGCAGGTCTGTACCTGAGGTTCATGATTTCAATCACAAATTAGATAAGCTCTTAGTTGTCGCCCAGGAATAGACTTTAGATTTATATTGTTCTGATAGTGTGAAAGGCACTGAATGTCAAAGACGATTGTGTATTGCTCAAGTGACTGATCCATGATTTGTAGCACTTAAGTTCCAGTGAGAACTTATCCTCGCGAATCTGTAATGAATGAGCGCTGCATTAGCAAGTTTGATAATTAATAATATTAACATAATATAATAGTCTTAAGATAGCTCAATATTAAATTTAATATAAGCATGTAGTTATAAGATTAATTTATGCTATCAATAAAAATCTTGAGTTTTAGAATATACTATTAAACTTAGTTATTATATTAAATAGATCTAATTTAAAAATGAAAGCAGCTCTAAAATCAAATCTCCTTAGTGAGAATTCTGAAAAGCATTCACAGTCTTTGCAAGAGCTATCGCAAAACTCGATCGTCAGTGACGACCATCTTAGTCAGCATTCATTTCAAGACATCAGACAAAGTTGAGTCAAGGTTTAAAATAATTAAATTACAAAGTGGGGTCCTGTGATTTTAGGAAAGAATTTCGAGCAAGTGGTTGCTCCTGCAAAATATTCTTACAATACTGGAACTCTCCTCAACTCTGGTGAGGTTCCTCCTCAAGTGGATTCATTGCAAGGAGGGTTGATTATATAGATCCATTAGAAGGAATCGATGTATATTTAAAAGACATGATAGATTTCAAGAGTATGCATAGCGACGATTCACTCTGCTAGTACCTTGAGCAGTTCTTAAATAATTTTCGCAAATTAAAGTTGGTAAGTAGAATAATCTAAAATCTAAGAATCACTCTAATGCAAATTATATTTAGATTTCTGGATCTACTAAAGATAAGCAATCCACGCAGTTGATTCAAACTGGATTTCTATCTCTGATTTAAAATTCAAGCCAGCTAAACTCTAATCGTCTTTAAGAAAGCAATCCCTATTTAAAGCCTCGAGAAGCAAAGCTTGCACATAAGCGACTTGAGATAGTAAGGATGTAAATGGAAGATTAGTTGAAGCCAAAGTAAATTTCTAAGAAGTTGCGAGTGACAGCAGAGTTTGTATCAAAAACTGTTGAGAAGTTTAAGCATGAGTTGAAAACCAAAGTATTGCATCCTTAAGAACCAAAAAAATCTGGCAAGAGGAGGGAGAGAGATAATGAGCAGCTCTGGTTGCTGCTGTTGGCGAATGCATCGAAGAAGTTGAGATTTATCAGTGCACTGGAAGAAAAATTCACAATCGATTGCAAGAAATGAAAACGAGCTCGCCATCAAAGTATACATTCAAAGTGCCTTGCATCTCAACGATTCATAAAATTCTCAAGGAGTAGTTTCATTTGAAGTTTGGTAAGACAGAAGCAGCGAATTTCAAGTATAGGGATCCTGCTTATTACGGCAAGCGTTTGTGGGTGAGTCGACTGCTATCTTAGTTCTTAAGTGAGGATGCAGTAATTAT
Source organism: Oxytricha trifallax (assembly GCA_000711775.1). NCBI lineage: Eukaryota > Ciliophora > Spirotrichea > Sporadotrichida > Oxytrichidae > Oxytricha > Oxytricha trifallax. Next base: position 11,777 of record ARYC01014850.1, read on the forward strand.
ATCAGTTGATGAAAGTAATTTCAGATCCGACTACTTGCCTCCTAAATAGTGGGCACTAAATTAAAAGAGCATTCTTGGCAAGAGGAAGAATAATGAGAGAAAATTCATTGCAAGTAAAAAGTATAGTAGAATCATCGCAAGCGATAAGGAGCTGCAGTATGGAGAGATGCTACTTGGCAAGTCGCAGAATCATGATTATTTCTAGTAATCGCCAAATGAAATGAATGCAGTTCCATTCTTAAGAGCAAGCAATTTGCCTGCTTAAAATACTTCTCAAGGCATTAATCTTTAAAGCTACTGCTAAGGATTAGTAATCACCCAAAAATCATTCACTATTGCAGAGGAGAGCAAAGTCGATTTCTAAACCCCACTCTAGTAATAGTAGTTTGACTAAATTTGCAAAGCAATCTAATTTCAATAAATCAGCGAAATCATCAAGCAGCTCAAAAGTAAGCGATTCGATTGTAATTTTGATTGAATGATTTATAGAAGTTAGTAATTTTGTAAACTCCACCTCGCTAGTATCTGAAAGCAAAGCAGAAGCAGAATGAAAATTTATCTCCTATTCCTGAAGTTGAAGACAGTCCTCAAATCTAATCGAGTACTTTGAAGAAATTCAGAAATTTGAAGTTGCAGAGCACTGCATAGAAAGTCATTTCAAATGATGAGTAAACAAAACGAATTCATTCTGGGCTCACGCCATTGATTGACAAAGTTTAAAAATTAAGATTGCAATCGACTTTGAAGAAATCAAGCAGTTCGTTGATAGGCTAGAGAAAGAGAGAAGTAATTCAACTTACTCCAAGAAAGCTATCATTGTCTGTTTTGAGTAGCTCGAATATAGATGAGAGTAAGTATACAAGTTTCATTTTGGGAGTTGGTGGAAGATGCAATAGGGTGGTTTATAATCGAATAGATCTGTGATTGGTTGAGTCAACCTATACTTTCAGTACTAGTATGAATCACTACTCAACTCTGTTGCTCATTAGAATGAAGGGGACGTAAGCTATTAGATGAATTCTTGGAATAATGCGATAACTTAGACCATTCAAAAGAAGATACCCTGAAGATATCTCTTGGATTGCATGGTTCCACTCTAAGGTTGTATGATTCCACCCTAAGGTTGTATGGTTCCAGATTGCATGAATCCATGTTTTATGGATCCAAGTTGTATGAGTCCAAGTTGTATGGACCCGCTCGCATATTGCATAGCTCCATCTTTAGGTTTTATAAATCCAACTATTGCAAACTGAGTATGATTCTATCCAACCAATCTTATAATAAGCAGACTTCCATCCAACTTCTCATTTGGCAGTTGAACTATTGTTGCCAAAGCTAATCAACTTTACTTATAGATGACATTTCTCAAACTCATAGTCAACTCGAAGAATCCAAGGAGTATGATAAACCTCACTCAATGATGAGAGATTAATAGAAGCTTGACCTCACTTATAAACCAATCTCTCAATATCAAAATTACATGCTTGCTAATTTAGGCGATTATGGATAGAAAGTAAAACAGTTGTCGATTGCAAAGCAAACAGTGAAGAGACAATAATATTCAATGAGTTTGATAGCTGCGATCGCAGTTGACAGAGTGGTCTCCACTTAAATAATTGAGGGAGGATTTGATTCAGTGCTGTTTGAGAACTTTCTATATCAGACGCTGAGAAGTATAAGAACTGACAAAGATTTGTGCAATAAGAAGGTGGTGCTTTTAATGGATAATGCTATCATACACAAATATTCAGAAATGCTTTTGCGACTGCTCGTCGCTTCAAAGCCAACGTTCTATTCAGTGCAGAATACTCGCCCTGGCTCAACCCAATCGAATAGTTGTTTGCATACATAAAAAAGAACTTCAAGCAGCAGAACATCATTAGCAAGTAAGCATATTGCTCTTTAAAAATTATAGAGTGCAGCTTGTCAAGCGCATCCAAGAG
>ARYC01014855.1:0-17194 GCA_000711775.1 Oxytricha trifallax
TCATTTGATCCATCTTTTTGCGCACTAAACTTTTGATGTTTATTTTTCATATTCTCTATCATCATATCTTTCTCGTCTTTAAGTTTTCCAAAAACCATAGCAAAGAGAGAAAATAGCTCAGGAAGTCTGAATACATTCATATTCTCTGGTAGATTTAAGATAGTAATCTTGTGTTATGGCCTGTCAAGATTGTAAGTCTCAAGAACATCTATGATTTTAAGTACAAAAACACAAAGTGACTTTGTCTCCAATCTCTAACCTTTCAATTGATAGCGCTAATATTCAGTTAGTAATTGCTCTTCTGCTTATAGATTTAAATTAAAACATTATAAATATTAAACTTTAGATCAAGCCAAATCTGATTCAGTTACTAATAAGCCTGGAATAAATCATTGATGGAAATATCAAAGGTAAACAATTCTTCGCAAAATGTGTCTATATTATGCCCTTCATCAAAAATTATCACACTATCCTTCAGGGGTATGTTAATTTATTCCCTTAAATTCTTATCTATCAGATAGTTGTAGGGTAATATTGCTAAGTCACACTATTGCACTCTACTTCTCATCATGTAATATGGACAACTATTATTTATTCGCCCTATTTTGTTATAGTCGCTTACTGATAGAGGTTGATCCCAAGGGATTTGAGAGGCAACTAGATTAATAGTTTTATCTTTTTAAGCAGATGATGTGATTATCTAGCCAAATTGCTTTGGTTCTGATTGTTTCATACTCATTTTATTCTCAAATGAATAACCGTAATAAAAGGGACAACCAGACTTTATAACAGAAACCTGCTGATCACAATTTTCAATGTCATTTTTAGAGCCACTTTTTAGCTTTGTTAATTTTAAAGTTGCATCCTTGTTGAGTTTCTATTGAATTGTGTTGAGTTTTCTTAGAAGTTTGCAAGATAAATTAAGGGAGTTACCAGGGAATTGCTCTGGTAAGTTTTCAAAAATACAAGACTATTTTCTAGAAGCAAATGGGCTGACTCTAAGTACATAAGGCAACCTCAGTTTAATTTCTTCAAATATTTGGTTTATTTATGAATGAGTTCTTGTACAGTATATTATAGTAGAAGGAATGTCAAGTAAGCAAGTTTCTTCTTCATTATCCTCTTAATCACTCTCTAAGTCAATTGTGCCCTGTTGTTCCTTCAATTTTTTAATATGGTTTTACTTTCACAAAACGCTTTAATTCTTTCTCATTTACTAAAGTGCAGCTATAGCTCCACATAAAATAGATATAGTTTTTCCTGTGCCAGTGGGAGATTCTATTAATGCATTTTATTTATTCTTAACAGCATCTATTACCGCTTGCATCATTTTCAACTAGCATTAGTAAGGCTTCTCAAATGGAAATTTAACTGAAACATCACTAAGCTTGGTTTAAAACTTGACATTTCTTCGATTATCTATGCTAGATATAGTTGATAAAAAGGAATAGCAGCTTACTTTTAATATGCCTCATATAATGCTTGTCATTAGACAAACTGCCCAAGTTTTTGCTAGTAAATCCTAATGTTTATAAATTAACCGGTGTTGATTTTGATGAAAAGCTTTTGTCACTGCTTTAAACCGAAATTTTCCCATGAGATTGCTATGCATCTCGGTCAGATTATAAAACCGAAGTTAATTCTTTTTTATTGGTATATTTAGCAGTATTTTTAAGTTTTTAGTTTTGTACTTCGTTAGAATTCGCTGTAACGATCATCCAAAGATTATTAAAAAATATTTTTAAATTAATAAGTTATAATACAAAGGATTAAGCAATTAATTTTAAAACTCAGTGATAAATATATAAAATTTGATGGTAAGTTAAAATTAAAGAAATTAAAAAATCAAAATAACCCTTTATTCTTCAAATTACATTTATTTATTCAAGTTAACTCTGAAGGTTATTGTTATAGATGGCGCTATTAATAAAAGCAATTTGAGAAGGAACCTCTTTCACATCAATGATATCATTATCGTCTTCATTATCAGCTGTTCCACAACTCATAAGCATTTTGAGCTTGTAACCAATTTCCTTCTGTTATCTCTCAATTAACTGAACCTGATCCTTAAATAATTCAAGAACTTAACAAATTTTCTCTCTGCTCTCATTTTTGAAACCAAGAGCCAATCTTCCAAAACTTAGCATATCTTACTTGAAATTCGATTGAGACTTTGCAAAATTTGAGTGGTTAACTGGTTATGAATCACTTCCACATTTTTCGCCTCCCAAACCTGAAGAGTTTGGAATTGTATTGTAAGGACATAATGGAGCTGCTAAAAATGGTGCTGATTTATGAGATATATGTCTATTTTAGATTTGAGGTGATTAAGGGTTAGATTAAGCAGTTTGGCTTCCAATAGCTTGAGAAATAAAAGCTGGTTAAATAGGTTCCTTTGTTTATTCATTAGATTTCGGAGAGAATAGTTGGATGATGCCATCCCAAGAGTACTTACTCCAATCTTTAGCTAGTTGGATAAATCTTGATTCACTTCTTATTTCCATTTTGCCTAAACACTGATGTCCGTTATTCATGTGAATCATCTTTTAATTTTCTGTGATAAATTTCCAGCAAGTCAGGCATACTGGTAGTCTAGGCTTAGAATGATTGTCTGGTTCTTCAAGAAGTTTTATAAATTCCTTAAATTGTTGAGAATCCATAGACACCTAAATTATCTCTGACTGCTGATTTTTGTACTTCTAGTTCAATCTGGCTTACTTCTATTTTGCGATTTTTATATTCTTAAGTGCCTTATCCGCAGGAAGATTATTCACATCTTGGTACTGGTATATATCGACATCATCAGCAGGTGCGCCAACTCCATCTGCATTTCCATAGTGATCTAGTTCATCCATTAATTCTACAACATCGTCAACCTCATCGATATCTTTGTTTCCAAAATGCATCATCTCATATTAAGTATCTTCTTCGTCAAGTGGTCCTAAACCAACTCCCATGTTTTAGTTGACTTCATCGATATCTTCAGGGATTGTGGGCTTATTTCTAATTCTTGGCTTTCTAGGCTTATCTCCGTTGTTATTGAATCTGACAGTCTTTGACTTTTTCATTAGGAAGTAATAAATAAAATTATTAGAATTTACAAAGTTTTATTATTAAGAATTTGGAGAAATTAAACATTTATAATTATCTTCTGTTCAATCATTTGAATGTCAAATCTTCATCAAACTCTTCATTGCTTCTGTTTTGCTTAGTTCTGTATTATCTAGAATAGTTTTGTATAAATTGCTAATCCAGTTGCTATTAGAAAATATTGTTCCTTTGCTACTCCTATTGCTGCTGTTCTTAGTACATAGGAACAGAATGCTAAAAACTAATTTCTTGTTCTTTTTCCTGCATTACTTTAGAAAAATAATCCTTAACTAGTACTTTTATCGCATTCAAACCTTTTTCCGCTCTGATGACACCAACCATGACTTCATCTACAAGATTCATGTTCTTTTTCTTAAGTAAAAATTCCTCCTTATTTCTGAGGGCTTACTCTCTTACAAGACTCTCCTAATCAACCATAAATTTGTCAAACATAAGTTTTCTCAGTTCATCCATGTAAACCGTATTAGAAGCTACAAGCGGAACATAACCATAATTACTATTTCCAATTGTCTAGAAACTATCACAAATCATATTGGGAGTTTTTCTTTGATAAGCTTTAAAAGGCTCAACGAATTTCTTTCCATCAGCCTCAGTAATGATTTTTTCATGTTGTTCTGCATATTCAAGAAATTGCTCTTCACTCTTAAGTTCATAGCAAAATATAGTCAAATGGCCTAATCTTAAATGAGCATACTTTTGACCTATTCCCTGATACTGCCAACATGTGACACAAATATGAGCTCGTTTTTAAGTTTCCGAATTTTCGAGTAAATAGTCCATATATTCCTTGAACTCTTCTGTCCCGAGCTCTATCTTTTCATTAAAGCGCTTTTTCTCAACAAATTCCTTCTCAAAATCTAATCTTGCCTTACCTATGTATCTCTCCTCAAATTCAAAGTTAGTTCTTATTTGCTCGTCTTTTGGTAGCTCCTAGTCCTTTGCCTTATCAGCTTTATTTCCTTCTAAAAGCGTCATTTAATTGTCTAAATGGTTCTAGAATGGGTCAGCCTCTGAGAATTCTTGTACTGGCATTTTTTAAGTTTAAGATTCTGTATTTGGAGATCGCGAAGAATTTGAATTCTGATTGTATTAATTTTGGTTAGTGAAGGTTATTTCTGACATTTAAATTGATTTAGATTGTTTCCAATTCTACTACTATTTTTTAGTTTAAGTCAATATAAAAGTACATAAGATACTAAAAGTATGTTTGAATAAAATTGAATATTTACAATTTGCTTTATTTTTTTAAAAAAAATAAAATAATTAATGTTAAAGATATATACGACAATATCGACTCAAATTATAGATTCATGAATGTAAATAGAATTCGAAAGTTACGATTGTAAATAATTCTTAATAAATCTTATTTTTACTTGCAAGTACGCAATATCAATATAAATGGAATCTAACATGAATGCTTAAATGTCCACACATCCTTATTTCTTTATTTAATTTTGGTATATGAATTCATGTTACTTATAGACGATTGTTAAGATTTAAGTTGTAAACATAAAATAAATTATAACCGCTTAACGAAAAAACATGGATATGTATTGATTAAAACATCAATATAGTATTTATTTATAAATCCTTCTGGACTGGGAGGACTTCAAAGTTTGCATGGCAAAATTGAGTTGGTTGACGACTCTATAACTTTAAATGAAGAATTCAAAAAGAACGTGGCTATTCCCTATTTCAAAGATATTTATAAGGATTTGGTGCAGTGGTCTGATCAAAAGTCTAAGGGTATTAACAAAGTCTCCATTCTTTATTATATTTTACTCAATAAACTAGATTACAAATGTATCTTATTTTATTTCTTACTGTAAGTGTAAAAGTTAATCTCACATCATGATTTTAAAAATCATAAAATTATTCAGTGTCTGATGATTCTACATTGAATCTACTAAAACCTCAGCAATCTCTCCATTCCATTTTGATAAATTTTGAATATGAAGTATTTACGATTCTCTTATATAGTACTCACAGCTCCCTGGAATTATTGGAGAAAGATTTTGTTCAGTTCTCGATTTGAGTGGCGATGGATTTATTGATCTCAAGGAATTTGTACATGGTTTTTTCAAAGTCTACTATTCAAATCTTGATACTAAAATCAAACTCGCATTCGACATGTAAGTCTAATTTTATTTTATAACTCAAAATATATTTTAGAGTTTATAAATTTAATGACAATAATCTTTTAATTATTTTATATAGGGTCTAATTCTATATACATGAGATCCTCTGATAATTTCTCATATACATTATGCATATATTCTTGAAAAAATAATGATATGGTGACTTTTGCAAAAAAAAAAAACTTAAAATTTTAGACAAAAAGTATTCTATATAAATAAGATTTAAATTCAGTTTTACTATCAAATATGCTTATTATTTTATAAACTTCAGAAAGAAATTTATTTTAATTTTTCTTGATAGGTATGATTTTGATAAGGATGGCTTTATTAAAAAGGAAGACGTAAGACTCGTGTTGTCTCATATCCCCATCGAGAAAACTATTATTGGGAATATTATTGGGGAGGGTAAATTCACTAGCGAAGGTGGTGGAAAGTAAGTGATCATTGATTAACAGGACAACAATGCTAATCTTAAAATTTTATACAGAGATGTATTCCTTGACAGAATCCAAACATAAGAGGAAATCCACAAATTGATTGAAGAGGTATTTGGTGAAAGAAAAAGACTTTCTCTAGAAGAGTTTTAACAGATAAACGAAGAAGTATCATCAGAAATGTTCCTTTCTGTAAGTTTCAGCTAAGTCATATAAATTCGTTATAGATTATGATCCTGTTACAGTCTTCGCTACCTTGCAGTGAAAATTTCTACAGGTACAAGAAGAACTATGAAAAGTTTGTTAATTAAGGTCCAAAGTCATAAGATGGCTCTCCAAAGAGTTAATCTAATACAGCTTCAATGCAACAACCAGGCTTAAGAAAGACTATTGCCAGTCCAAAGATAATGAGCAAACTTTCCCCAATCTAGACTATGTTCGGCAGAGCTAATCTTCAAACATCATCTTTACTATAGAAGTATGGTGTCAATACCACCCCTTAGACACAAGATGCTTTCTTGAATATTGAATATTAATTTATGCTTAAATGTCAGAACCTCAATCAGATGAGCTTATAGATGCTGATAGAATTACAAATAGCCATAAGCAACTTTAAGTCAAGCAAGCTTTGCCAAATGGATAAAAAGCAAAGACAAGAAGAGCTAGACAAAATGAGATAAAACGGCATAGATGAACCTGGATCCCCTACCAGATTTGACGCTATTAGACTACCTAATTAAGCATCAAGCTAAATCAAGTCAATTGGTGACACAAGAGTTTCTCTAAAGAGTCAAGTCATAATGTCTCCTACCAATATTTTGTAAGGATAAGATAGAAAGATGGAAAGCTTCTTCCAGTCTGACGAGAAAAACTCTGTTCAAATTGAGGGTGAAATGATTAGAAAGGCAACTGAAACCAAGCTTAAGAAGTACTGGTATTGCCTTCTTGGAAAAGAGTTGTATGTCTATAAAAACAAGCATGAAGATAAGCATAAGGGCATGCATAATTTGGTTGGAGTATTTATTAAGGATGAGCCAGAGGAACATTTAGACAGTACCACTACTCTTTATCCATTCAAGCTATTATTTATAGTATGTGTAAATCATTATTCTTCTTAATTTGTAATCTTCCCACCTAATAAGGTCAGAACCTACTATTTATTGACTCAAGAAGAGAAAGATAGATGGATCAAAGCAATCAAGAAAGTTATTGGTTATTCAAGTTTGATGAAGGTATTTTACCTGCTATATTTTAAGTTTTTTTCGAGTTTGATTTTTTTAGTTATAATTTAACTAGATGCTAAATGCAACCTCAGAAATTTTACATTTTAAATTTTATTTATCTCACAAATTTTCTCATTATATGATATAAACCAAGATTTAGAAGCTATAGAATTTTAACAAAATCGAAAAAAACACTATTGAGTTAATTGAAATAAAGCGTTTTTTTATTGAAATAAATCATCCCCAAGTTTGAACGATTTTTATGAAATTAAAGAAACTCTTGGAAAGGGTAAATTTGGTCTTGTAAAATCAGCCGTGCATAAGAAAACAGGAAAATTAGTAGCTGTTAAGATTATGTCAAAGAAGGAAATGACAGTTTCTGATGTTGAGCTTTAGAGAAGAGAAATTGAAATCCTTAAGATGTGTCAACATCCATATATCATTAGACTTCTTGATATTTTTGAAAACTAGGACTATATTCATATTGTCATGGAAAACTTGAATGGAGGTGATCTTTTCACATATCTTGAAAGAAGAAAGTTCACAGTGTCAGAGCACAGAGCTAAAATTATTTCTCACTAGATTTCTACAGCTCTTTATTATCTTCACTCATTCGGAGTTGCTCACAGAGATCTTAAGCCAGAGAACATTTTGATGGCTGAAAACACAGAAAATTCTGACTTAAAGATTGTCGATTTCGGTCTATCAAAGATTATCGGACCTAACGAGACTTCACTTGATCCCTTCGGAACCCTAGTAAGTTTATTATTTTAGTACTAATTATCCTTAATAGTCCTATGTTGCCCCAGAGGTACTCTTGTAGAAACCTTATGGAAAAGAGGTTGATCTTTGGAGCATTGGTGTTATCATGTATCTCCTCTTAAGCAGAGTTCTTCCATTTGATGATGAAGATGACAGAGAAATTGCCAGATAAACTATCTACGACCCACCCGATTTCAGCTTCCACCCTTGGGATAAGGTCTCCAAGGAAGGCAAAGACCTCTGTAAAAGTAAGCAAAGATTTGAGTTATAAAAAATTTTCATAGGACTCTTGGAGAAAAATAGACATAAAAGACCAAGTCTTGAAGAGGTTCTTAATCACCCCTGGTTCGGAGAATTCAAGGATATTCATAACCTCAGAAGTCAGGCAGAGGGTCAAAGCAAATTCCAGGCCTACACTCTAACTGAACCCAATTCTCCTAAAATTAAAGAGAAATCGACAAATATTCATATCCACAGTGAATAATGCAGTGTTGTGAAAAATTTGTCTTAAAAAAGCTAATAAAAGAAATAATTTCGTCATAAGTTTATATTTATCTCTCTTTTCTATTCGATTAAGATTAAATTTAAGAAAATGGTGATATTCTAACTCTATATGTGTCAGTTAAAGTTAAATTAAAATATAATTTTATAACGAGGTTAAAAAGATTAAAAACTTCACTAATCCTACTTTAACAATGAAGAAATCTTTAAAGCTTATAATCCTTACTTTAAGTGTGCTAGTCTCATCCAGTATGTAGTCAAGATTAAAGTCTACCATGATATTAGAAAGAGTTCGCAATTAAATTTTGTTGGCATAACAAGAAAACTAGGTTAGTGATAGTATAATGCCATTATAAAGTGAAAATTAAACTTCAACCTCAGTAGCATCAAGCGTTGATTCTAATGTTGAAATTAAAAACAGTCTACAAGCAACTTTATTGGAACCAGTACAATAAATCTCATAGGATAAAGTTAATAATACAAGTGAGGGCTTTGTATCTGGAAATGAAAATTAAAATGATCTAAGCTCATTACCTAATTTCGATGATTATTCTATATACAAAAATATGACAGAAAGTGAAAATCAGACTGTTGATACTGCTAGCTCTGAAGGATCTGACAATTAATTGCCATATTAAGAGGTAACTTCCTCTTAAGATAATCTTGAGTAAAACTAAGGTCCAATAAATTATGAAAACACCACCGCTATTTTACCGAATGAAATCTCTGACAATTATTAATTGGCAAATTGAAACCTCTATTCTATATGCTACTTACTATTGATATAATTTAACATCTGATTGAAATTTAAATGCATTAACTTACTATTTAATTCATTTTAATTTGAAAATTGAATAATTTAATTAAAAAAATGAAATAATTGTGTTTAAATGTGAGTGACAATGACAATCAAACTTAATCTTAAATTGATGCAGAATTAGCTCATTACATATGGGTTTAAGTTTAAAGTTCTGTTGGTGTTGAAAATCAAGCGAATTGGGGCATTAACTTTGGAGCTATTCAAAATAAGTTGCCTAGAACATTCTATAAAATTAACTTTTAATTATTAGATTGGAGGTGCTCTAAAAGGAGTAGCAAGCAGAGTTGCTCCAATTATTGGTAAAATTGCTGCAAAAGTAGGGCCTGCACTCTATAATTTTAAATTTTTTTAATAACTAAAACTCTTAAAGAAACTAGCAAGATTGGCTTTGACAGCTGCAATTCCTGCGACTGCAGCTCTTCCTCTTCCACTTGCCCAACAATCTCAAGAGAATTATGATATTATTCTTCCAGAATGGAAAAATTCAGACGCTTATTTAATCAGGGCATAATCAACATTTGCTTAACTTAAGAGAGCATAAAATGAGGATGAGGCTTATGTGTTGGCTCAAAGTTTATAACTAATTTCATTTATTTTATAAAAGCAAATGCTTGAAATAATTATAATTCCAAAAAGCATATTTTGAAATTTCTGATGACTATTTTTAAATTAGTTTGTAGGAAATTACTGAAGGTTACATTCAAGCTCAATTTCTAGACAACATATTTGGATTTGTTAATGACATTAGAAAAAGAGCAGATGGAATAAAAGACCTGGCCAACATCTTTGACAGCCTGCAGAAAAAAGCATTTAGTGTATTGGGAATGTTTGGCGTGAAAATTCCACCTGTTACAAATTCAACTACCACAGCATCCACCACTACTACACCAGCACCTAAAGTTACAACTGCAGCCGCCAAGCCTACAACTGCACCTCAGAAAAAGAGTTAGTTATCTGAAAGCGATTATGAGAGAGAATCAGATAGGGACGAGTTTTAAGGGTTGAATAAAGCAGCAGTCTAAGTGATCTCTCAAGATATTGACAATATTTACTTTAAAATCATTAAATTTATTTTAACGATATAAGAAGAGAGTCTGTATATGTAAATGCTCCATTTTATTATATTAATCTTTTATTTTGATTGTTAGAAGTGAAGTGTTCAACTTTTTAGCGAATCAAGTGTATTCATAAGATGGTGGTGTGTTTAGTCAAATCAAAGCTCAATCTGATGCTTACATGAAATACTAAAATATATATTTTTATATAAAATAGCTATGAATTTGCTTATAAAAATTAAAATATATTACATTATGAGTCTTGGAAAGCTACAATGAAAAAGTAAATGAAAAGCATTTTAAAATAATGAATAATTTTTTGTGAACTATAGTGACTTAATATTTCAATATAAAACTTAACCTATTACAATGCTTATTAAATTTGAAATACTTAAATAGGAAAAAAAATTAGCTAGAAAACTAATAGTTAAATTGAAAATTGTGATAAAACTCGATTGCTCTCAGAAATATATAGTAGGACTATGAAAATAAATGAAATTCGAAGGTTCGTTCACTATAAGATTTTGTTAATCATGTTTGAAAGTTTTCTGTATTTCTTCTCGAATTCAATTAAAGTATTCTTTTCAGAAGAAGTTTAACTAGACCCTATATTATTTATAGTGTTGCCTGCTACTTAATTCATTAAAAATTAATTTAAAAAAAACATCAATTTTGACTTGTTATTATTTTTAAAATAATAATAATATAATAATTTATACTTGATCTGACTTATTATTAATATTATGTACAGCATTAGAGAGAAGGCTTGAGCTGCCTCCAGATAGTTTTTTCTTAAGAGTTTCAAATGCATTGTCTGTTTCTTGCTTAGATTTTATAAGCTTCGCAAGAAATGAAGGATCAATACCTGTCATTACTTTTTCAGTGGATAGTTTCAAGGATTGTTTCTTTTGTAATGGGAGATTTTAGCTTTAAATGTACAATTGCAATTAAACTAAATATAGAAATATGCTTTCTGATTTCTGATTCATTTAGTTATCCTGTTTTTTTAACTTATGGAATGAGGAACTTGTAGCTCTTCTTTCATTTTCACTTTGAATCTGTTATTTTACATTCACTAAATCTAAAGTATGGTGTTAGTTCATTTGACTCTATTCGTCAAACTTAGAACCTAATTTCAAAGCTGAGAAAAAGGGATTTTTATACTGGGTTGTGTTATTTTTGACACTCTGACCACCTAATAGTTTAAACTATCCTAAATTCTAAATTTCATTCATTCTTTTGCTCGAGGTAGATCCTTTCTAGTTAATATTGCTAAATTATAATTAAAAGCGGGTATTAAATAAATAAAATATCCTATTAGTCTTAATTACTAATTTAATAAAAATTGATCTTAAATTTAACTTAAAATAGCTTAACTTATTGAGAAAAAAAAATGAACTGAATTTTTATACTTACAAGCTATGATATCAGTCAAAAGATATAAATATTTATAAATTTAAGTTATTCTATTGAAAACATAAGATCTTTTTATCGCTTAAAGTTAAAATGCTACAAATTTTTGATTGACTCTTAATAATTTTTTAACTTTTCTAAATGTATTTATACTTTACTATTATTTGTAAAGAGCAAGTCATCTGTGATTTTTAATTTTGGTGTCTTCATTTTCTTAAAAGAAGAAGAATGAGCCATTCCTGTTTCTTACCCAACATTAATTATTAAATTTCCCCCTTTCGTCAATGAGTGGCTATCTTGAAGAGGATGATAAGCCATAGATTACATATGTTTTTAAGTTTTCTTAACAATTTTCTTTTTGATACTTGTAGAATCTTTATTTAGCTTAGAACCATCTCCAGAGACAGAGGCTATAGTACCTTTCTTTAAACTGTAAAGTAAAACTTAATTGTTTGGATTTTCACTTGATTTGTTCTTTGAAGTAGTTCGCTTTTAAGAATTGCTGGAAGCTACATCATCCATGGATTAAAGTTAAGTTATTCCACCATTAACCATAATGATACCTTAGGATAAGCCTCGATTTTGATAAACTTAATGTATATTAGAAACTTGTCTAGATTTGGATTAAACATGCTGTCCAAGGGGTTTTAAGGTTTATTGAATTTTAGAGACTGTAGACTTATTTTGCTTAAATTTTTTTGATTTTTATGAACTCAAACCTGTTTGAAATTTATTAACTTTCATTGACATTGAGGAACCCTTACAAGAGGAGCTTTCAATTGATTTCTTTTAACTTGAAGGAATATTTGCTGAAACACTTGAACTTATACCACAATTTGGAGTAATATCATCTCTACTTCTTTTAAGTGTTGATAATGTAAACATATTTAAATTAAAAATTATCACAAGCAAATATTTCAATTTTATGGCATCACTATAGGGACCTTGAGGATTAAGATTTCCTCTCATTCTTTGTATCTTCTCATATCTTTGTTTCTTCTTTTCAAAGATGTTTGGTCCATCCATTATAATGCAATTAGTAGGAGCATTTTGATCAATTGAGTGAAAAGCTTACTTCTAAGAAACTCCAGCGAGAGGATTTTATTCTATTTCTCTATCAGGATCGTGGGGATGTGCAAAAGTTAAAGAATACAAAGGGGGTTTTGGTACTTATGAATTAGATAAAGGCTTATCAAGATTTGTGTTTTATTGTCTTGAGTTATAGTTCATGTTATGATGTACATCATCAACAGACCGAAAATGCGATTGTAAATCAAGGACTTTTGAATTCAGATTGGTAGATCTGTAGTACTAATCTTCATAATCTGATTTTTAAACTGAGTTAAACTGACTGCTAGTACCCACTCCTCCATATTGAGCCTTTTGCTGCTATCCAACTGTCTCCCCTCTTTTAATTCTCTCTCTTATGTCGTTTATCTAAGCAACTAAGTCTTCCTCCTCTTCAACACTTAAAATTGTTACTTTTTTCTTTTTGTTTTTCGCCTCATCCTCGTCTTCTTAAAGTTTTATAGATCTTAATGCGAATTCAATGTTAAAGTTGCCATTTTTGCTTCCTTGATTTTCTGCTGGAGAGTCTATCTCTCTTTCACAAAATGAATTTTCGTCAATGACCACAGTTGGTGCATCGTTGTTACTATCTTACTCTTCATCGTTATTTTGTATAAAATGTCTCCCAAATCTGTACATGTCATCACTATCGTCATACTCCTCCACTTATAAATCCTCAATTTTAGGAGGTAAATCCCCTACTTCTTCTTTAAGCTCTTCTTCATCCTCATCGTCCTAATCACTGTATTCTTACTTAAACCTTTATTGCCTCTAATTAATCCTTTTCATCTCATTTCCTTCTTCTTCGTTTACTCCCTTAAACGATGATAAATTTGACTACCCCTTAATCATACCATCCTCAATATACATACCCTCTTCAAAACCATGATTTAAGCTTTGATTTGAGGAGAGTCTTGCACTTTGCTCATCAATGCTCAAATGGGGATCTGAATCGAAGTCTTGCATGATAAACTAGTTAAATCTGTCGTCCTCTTCGTGGTCTTCTAAATCTATCATATCGCCATCTATGTTGTACTTTATGCTGTCATATCTGTTCTTAGACAGTTTTAAAGTCTTACTCTTTATGTCTTAAACACCTTGCTTTGAATTAGTTTCGAGAACGTTTTGATTGGTTTAAGGTCTCTATTTAGATTATGAATCTTAGAGATTTAAACCTTGTATTATATAAATTATATTATTATATGATTTAAAGAAATAAAGTAAAACTAGAAATTCAATTTACTTTATAATTATTTAACATTCTAAATTCTATCTTTTTATATTTAACTCATTTTTAAAAATTAATTATTATTATTGTTCATATTATCATAAATTATAGTTAATAGGGTTTAAATCCATTAATTATTGAGCATTTGTGAAATTCTTGCCTTTAATTATAGTTTTAGATTTATTGTTATCAAAATCATTTAATCCTTAGAGGAAGTTATTTTACTTCAAATCACTTGGAATTTATTTATCATTGTATATACTGCTACTGGGGTTCTTTTTCTTTACTGTAGTTATTGATTAAGTATGATCATTTGATTTACAAAAAAATAATAAATTAAATTATTATTACTATTAAATTGTTAATAATTGATATTAATATAATTTGAGAGAAGTTTCTTATTGTGATTCAAAATCTACTTTCCATGGAAATCCGTCAATCTTTTACCTTTTTCTTGGGTCATTGTAGTTCTTGCCTAATCAGTTAACAAATCATTCATTAGAGCTTTCTGATTTGATGTCAATCAAAACGCCTTGATTATTTATAAGATTTTCTATTTGTTTTATTGATAATTTTTATTTTTAGGTTATTTACACATATCATTAATTTATATTTTTTGTAAAATAATTTACATCTGATAAAAATAATGGTTAAAATTCAACTACGTCCTCAAATTTACTTTATAAAATAATCTTCTAGAATTTATATAAAATTTATTTTAATATATTTGTGAAGATATAATTACAATAGATAAAAAATTGATAGATTCGTTGAATATATCATTTAAATCAGAATTTTCAAAAAATCTTTAATCAAAAACTGATTTTAATTATTTCATTTTTATATAAAATTTGCTAGTTTTAACTTTGAAGCAAAATAGAAATATAATATTTTTTATGTTTTTTCTCTCAAAATTTATGTTTTGTAATTAGTTTATATAATAAAATGAAATGTTATTATTGATCAATTCTAAATATTAATAATAAAATAGTAGTGTTTTGAATATAGTAGCTGCATATTTACTAGTCATTTGATTTTTATGCTAATCCTTGAGTGATTTAGGGTCTGGGGAGAAATTAATAGCAAAGTTGGCGTGAGGGGTTAAGTTATGATTGGGTAAATTCTGAGACTATTATCTTTCTTTTATAGATTTTAGTTATTTATTGGTAGTTGATAATTACTTATAAGATATTAAATCATCAGTTGATTCCCCTTAGTTCTTATTAATTTATATATTAATACTAAAAAATATTTTCAAATTATAGGAATACATTATCTTAGTGAAATTATATTTAATTTATTTTTATTTACCAATTCTTAAGGATTTTTTATTACAAATTATTTTCTTACTTTCTTTAGATTAGTGAAGTATTTCCTTTAAGAATAACTCTATTAAATTTGTATAATCATACAATGGCAAAAAATCATTATTATTGTTGGAGATAGCTCTCCATAAAATAACTTACTTCCTAAATAATTCAGTAATTAGAGAAGCAATAAAATCAAATAATTTTACAGAATAAAATATATTTTTATTGATGGATATAGATCTTAAAGAATTAAAGTTGATATAATTTAAAAATTATTATAACTTTCTTAAATCTATTAAATTTCTGCAGTAATGATATTAGTTCTAACCTATTAACGATGATACTTGTGATTTTTTAATCTTTTCAATGCTTTTCTTATCTGAAATATCAGTTTTATTTGAATTTAATCTTGGCCTTAAATTCCTAGAGTCTTTCGACCCCTAATTCTAATCATCTTAATGTAGAGTCTAAGTTATAAAATTTAAAAATAAAATTCTATGTGAAATTCCTTTATAAAATAAATTAAAAACTTTTATACAAAATTTAGTTGGTTACTTCTCAATAACCTTTTTGCCCTCTGAAATAGTTTCATGATAATCTTTTAATTTGTCTGGGTTTTATACTTATACAATTGTGGGAGTATATTGACTTTTACTTTGAGTTCTTCTGTGATGGCTACCCTTTTTTATATGCCCTTGAATTAAAACACAAATAAAATCACTCAGTTGATTGCTATATTTTAATTAGAAAGATTAATAAATAATGATAATGGAATTGTATAGAAATTTAAAATTAAATTAACTCTTAAAATTTTGATTTAATTTGCTAAAATTAGGGAAAATATGAAAAACTCAAATGATATAAGTTGATGTATACCTATTAAAATCTCCAATTTATTTTATTTATAATAAATTATCTAAATTCTATTCAATTATGTCCTATATACTTTTGTAAATAAGTAATTTTATCCACATTTTTAATAAATATATGCAATATTTCTCAATTTAATAACTAATAATTCTTTTTTTATCTTCTAAATGTATATTATTATTAAATTTACAAATTATATTCTAACAAATCTTTTTATTTTCGAAGTAAATTAAAATTATTTAAATAAAACTCAAATTTTCATTAAATTAATTTGAATGGTTTTAGGTTTATGAATTTAATTTAAATTAAAATAAAATATATATATATATATAATATATATTAATTTTTCTGCATTTATATTTTAATATGAAATAATAATTTAATTTAAGTACTAGATGTTATATTCGGATTATTAAGGTTAACTAAATTATTGATATTAGTGGAGAAGGAATTCAAGTTAATTTAGGGATTTGAAGGGGTTGTTGTAGTTGTTTTATAGTGTTATTGATTTTACTACGATTGAGGAAGTTAAATTTATTTCTATTGGATGTTAGTTCTTTAGTGATCTAAAATAATAAATAAGATTAATAATTTTGTAATATTATATATTACTTTATAGTCATTTCTATGCATGTTCAATTTAAAAATAAGTCTATTTTAATTATATTTCATAAAATATATAGAATTAATATAATTAAGTCTTTTATAAAGAAATAGATAAAAACATAATAATTAAATTATGAAAATATTTATAAAACTGAACAATAATTCATTAAACTTAATATAAAATTTAAATTGATTGATCTGCCAATTAAAGTGTTTCTCTATGAACTAAATTATTTTGATTTGCTTGATTTCCATAGTTATTTTGACCTATACTTAGGTGTTCATATTGATAAACTTATTAATTCTGACTATATATTTAATTTTACTATTCTTAATATTATGAGCCATCTTGTTAATAATTAATAGTGTATTTCCCTGAGTTAGATTAGCTCTACCCTCTGCTATCAATCAGCTAGTTATTTACTTGAGGACTTAAAGAATGATTTTTAATAACAAATTATTGATGATTTATTTTTTAATTTTTTAATGTGTTTAGCATAAATAAATGTAAATTTTGAACAATTTTGCATAGGTCTATTATCATTATTTCTGAATTAATCATTTGAAATTTATTACTGATTCGACTACTAATGTTAAGTAAATGGCTAGTATAGCTCGTTTTACTGAGGTTATTGCATGTTTAAGAAACTCATTT
>ARYC01014863.1:0-11226 GCA_000711775.1 Oxytricha trifallax
AAAACATTATTAGCAACTCCGGCGATAACACGCATTTATTAATTGTAACAGGAATCAATGATATAGCCATAAATGAATAAGCAAATGAAAGCATCTAGTTGATGAATTATTTTTAAGCCTTTATTATATATATTTTAGTACTTTAATTAAAATATTCGTTCCATTTGTACTATAGTAGTTAACCGATATTTTTAACAAATTGCTTTACATGTTGATCATTTAAAAATATATGTCTGCACTATAAATAACCCAAAAAAACACCAAAATATTAGAGAATAGACAATTTAGTAACGACTTAATAATATATTGATGTTTGAATCATTCTATTTTTATTCTTCTTGAGCATCTTCCTTTTTCTTATCTCTTTTTTTAGAGAACTTTATAGCTGTTACTTCATAAACTCCATAGGTCTTTTCAGGTTCAATCCATACTTAAGATATTTTTTGAGAGAGTTCTCTAGATCACGTTCATTAGTCTTGCTTGAAATTATCTTTGTGTAGATATATTTCTTTAAGTTTATTGGTAAAGCTCATCTTTCTTAACTACAATAAATTTAAAAACAATTAATTCATTGATATTATTCTATGGCCTTTTAATAAATAATAAGGTGGTTTACATCTAATTGCTTTAATTACTGTTTTAATTTAATAGTCATAGTTCGTGAGTTTTTAATAATACCTAGGTGTAAGTCTAAAAATAGGCAAAATGACTATAATTATTTCTTACATTAATTACAGCTTGATATCTAGCAGTCATAAGGAGAGTCTTCCATTTGATACATATAATAAAATGATTAATTTAAACAAAATGTATATTAAAACAATGATTGAAACCTGTCCTAAATTTAATTAATAATTCAAACTGCTATAGAGTCATATAAAGAAAACATAAGGGTAGTGTGATTCCATAACATATATCTCCACAAATACAACTAAATATCTACATAAAAAATATAACCTAAACATCGAATAAATAAGAGTTCTGGCAGATAAATATTATTCTATATAGCAAAAATAAATTCAATTTAAACAAATGTTAGATGAAACTAAATAATAAAAAATATAATAATTTATCTCGCTATAAAATGAAAGTCTAGAAACTGTCGGCTCAGATCCAAAGACTCAACAAGATATATGAGAAATACCAACAACAAGGAAAGTGCGACTTCAAGCTACAAGACAAGATGCTTTAAAAGATTGATTCACTTAACCTAGCTAAATATTAATATGATAAGAAATAATTCTTTAAACTCGTAACACCAATTAAGTATTTATATAAATAATAATCTTTCGATAAAATATAAATAATAACAATA
The DNA here is from genome assembly GCA_000711775.1 of Oxytricha trifallax. NCBI lineage: Eukaryota > Ciliophora > Spirotrichea > Sporadotrichida > Oxytrichidae > Oxytricha > Oxytricha trifallax. The sequence goes on from ARYC01014863.1 coordinate 1,316, forward strand.
ATAATTACCATAAAATAATAATAGTGTTTTGGAGCTAAGAATAGCTTGTATGAAACAGTAAGTTAAAGAATAACCTTTAAAACTAGTTTTTAACAATTATAAATATGAATGTGGTTTCTAGCATACTCATATAAAGAACTTTGGGACCATGAAAAGATCTGTCATCAAGAAGAATAAAAAGAAACTGTAATTTCTTCTGAAACTATCCCCGAGCAAAATGATTAAGAAAATATATAACTTAAAGCAAAAAAATGCGCTTAGATTAAAGAAAGTGTTGTCGAATGTGAAGCATGTAATAAATAAATAGATATTTATACGGCTACTATATATAAATGCTCAATAAGTTTCTATGAAAATTGTTAATAGAGTTAATAATGCAGAAAATGTCATTATAATCAATAATATAATGTGTCAGAATTTTAGGATTAATTACTGTGATGTAATGTCTATGCTCGAAATGTACACTACATAATAAGATGATGAGAACTTGCTTATAAGACCTATATAGAAGCAATGAAATAATCTCAATGTATTCAAGTCTGCGGTAGAAGATAAAAAATATAAGCCTACTGTCAACAACAAGACCAGATAAGAATACAATGTTCCTCAAATACAATTGAATAGAATCACTAAAGGGTTCATAGATGGCAACTACAATTTAGTCAGAACCGTTGTTAATAACATATTCAAACTGATTAATAGATCTAATGCCAATAAGCTTTACAGATTTTATATTCTAGGAAATGGTTAATATGAATCTCTGTCTACCAAAATAGGCAACCAAAACCAGTTATTATAAGATCTTATTTAAATCTTAAGTAATCTGGTGAAAAATATATTAGAAAAATGATTTTATCAGAACAGCTTTAGTCCTCATCTATCCTAAAAGACAACAAATGCACAGATAATAAATTGTTAGAGGTGGTAGACAAATAATTCAATGAACAACTAATATGTTACTATATCTCCATCTTCTTATACAAACTGCTTCTATCACTGTCTTGTTTACTACAAGCTTCTAGTCACCGAATAATATGAAAAAATGATTGATTAGGACTATGTTGAGAAAATGGCTAAAGATCTAAAACACAAATATGGTAATAATATCAAAGATCACTCGGATTATGATGATATCCAAACTATTTCAGATTATTATTAATGTAAGTTTAAAATCTACAATAACCTCTTTAATCTCGAAAAATAAATTAAACCCCTCAAATTTGTATCATAAGAAAGAAAGTCCTCACCATTAATAAAAGTAATATCAAACTGTAATTCAGAAATGATCATTGTCTTTTAATGATTAGTATGAAATTTATCCTGAATTCTGTAAGCAATATGAAATCATTTAACAAAAGAAATAATATGAATGTACTACTATCCTTCCCAGACCTTTTAAGACTAAATAAATTAAGCACACAACTTTATGACATATGATCTAGAGTGTTTAAAGATCAACACAGAAATAGGAACTTAAAGACCCTTTGCTTTTGGAACTATGTACTGAATTCAACATTAATGACTTTGACTATGGTTACGAAGAATTCTATAGTGATAATTGTATTAGTTAATTTCTTGATTACTTATCTGATTATAAATTTGATGGAGAAGTTTATCTGTATGCTCATAATGGTGCGAAATATGATATTGCTTTTATCAACGAATGGCTTATGAAACTAAAAGACCTTAGAAATTATATCAAGAGAAGTTTATGGAATTAAATGGTGGTGTTTTCAATCAGGTTGTTGAGAATTAGTTCCGTACCAAATTCATATTTAAAGACTCTTGAAAAATATTTGCTGATGGATTAGATGCTTTTTGCCAATAACTTAAACCTAAATATATTAAAAAATCCAATCAAAACTTCAAATTTCATTACCTTAGCTCGTAAAATATCTATGGAAAACATATGGCTGAAATTAAAGAATACCTAAAATATGATTGTCTATCACTGGCTGAGATTATGATTAAGTTTAGATAATAGTTAATTGACGACCCTAAAATTGAAATTTATATCTGTGACTGTTATATATCAGCTACGTTATCCAAAATACTATAAGAAGCACACTAGCTTTATGAATAAAAATAGTATATTCGAAAGTAGATTTCATTATGAATTGTCATGAGATGTTGATTAAGATATTAAGTAGGGTTATTTTGGTGGAAGAGTTATATTACGTCGCTTTATCCAGCTGTGGGTGGCAAGTATTACATGCATATAGGAAATCCTAAACGAGTTTATGCTAAAGATATTGATGATTATAACTTCTTTGGCTTTATAAGATGTAAAGTCACTTACAACTAAAATGAATTACCCTACATGGTATCAAGCATAATTCTAAACTTGTATTCGCTCATCATTAAGGCGCTGAGATTATACTATTTAGTGAAGTAGTTAAAGCAGGCATGATGATTGGTAACAATATGTGAATTTCTATAAGGCTACTCGTTTGATAAATGTTAGATATTATGAAATACGGCTTGAAACTAAAAGCCGAAAGTAAAAAGTTAGGCAAACCTGTTATGGAAGCTACTTGGAAAATTAATATTAATAGTGCTTATGGATTCTTTTGTCATAGATGAATGGATAAAAGAGGAATCAAGTTCTTAAATGGAAATTTACTTGATGCTTATCTTGATTCTGCATAAGTCTATAACATAACTAAATCAATGATGACTAGTTTATGGTAGGTATGGAGAATGAATTGTTTGACATTAAAGGTAAAAATATAGCATTAGTCGCAGCAGTTACAGCATATGCCAGATTAGAGATATATTAATTGATGAGTATTAATGGTATTGCTATGGTGATGTGATGAATTGGGTTCTCTCAAAAATGAATGCCTTGCAAAATAAAAAAAATGCAGAAATAATATAGCTCTCTTAGATTATTATTGTAAGTATGGTTATATAGATAATAAATATCCTATAAATATAATGAGCGAGTTCAAGAAATTGTATTAGGAAGATTAAATTTAAAAATAGGATATTAAAAACTTAGTAAACAAATAACTAAAACATTATTGTAAAGATCTTAAACTTAATAAATAAAATCAGGAATACTCTACTTTGATAAATGTGTAATTCTTGGTCTAAAATTATATGCTCAAAGAAAGACTTTGGTTAATGGTAAAGTAATAGATATAGCTTAAATGAAAGGATGTACTGGATCTTCATTTGATGAACAATTAGATCTGTTATCCCTGTAAACTATCAGCAAGTAAGTAACCTAATTTGTTTCAGGAAAAAGTGCTATATGAAAGATCAAAATATTATTGGTAGAGTTAATGTAATAAATGTCACAAAAAAGGTTTGCTAATACAATGAGAATGGAACTGCTAAATACTTAAAAGGAATATTTAAGGCAATACTGTTATAACACTAACTTTTATAAATGTAATTCTAGCTTAATGAATAAATAATATAATATAATATTGTAGGAATACATTTGATTTGGGAAATTAAATTAAAATTAAATATATTAATAATTAAATTCGTGGCAGTTAACTTTCTGGAAACCTAGACAATATGGTACTTGTTCGATAGAGAATTTAAAATAAGCTGGACTTTACTATTGGCGGTACCCCTTAATAGCATCGTTGAAGCGAAATAAAGTGAGTTTAATTTTGACATCAAAATCAACTAAAAAAAGCACCCAAAATTAAACTCGATTTATTTCGCTTCAACGATGCTATTAAGGGGTACCCCCAATAGTAAAGTCCAGCTAATTTTAAATTCTCTATCGAACAAGTACCATATTGTCTAGGTTCCAGAAAGTTAACTGCCACGAATTTAATTATTAATATATTTAATTTTAATTTAATTTCCCAAATCAAATGTATTCCTACAATAATAATGATAATAACAATAATAACCATAATAATATAATTAATTTTTTTATGCTTTAAATTCTGGCTACAAAACTACCATATATAAAATTGCTCTGTGTCTCAAACCCCTAAAGACTAAGACTATAATCAATATGTCACCAGCCTTGTTTCTATCGCCTTCAGTAAAGAATAATGTCTTAAAAAGAAAGATGTTTGAAAATGGTATTCTAACAACTATAAATAGATGAGCCTTCCCATTGATTTTAAAAACGATGATAGAGTTGACTCTAATTCTGACTTTCATTATTTCTAACTCAAATCTGTTTACAAAGTACCGCTTTAAACTTTTGAATATAAAATTTAGGATCTAAGCATTATTCTAAACTATCATATTAATAAATACAAAATATCAAAAGCCGATAATATTTAAAAGATTGAGCAAAAGATGAAAGCCTTAATTTAATGATTAAATTAAATGTATATTTTTTATACATCTATGAATTAATTGATTTCTATAGCCCTAAGTTATCCCGCATCATAATTTTTTACCCAAAATTGTTTGGGACTATATTTATTTAAGCCACTATTTTACAGGAATCATTCACGAAAATCTATTTGTTTCTATATCACAAATTTTCTCTACCATACTTTCCCGAAATAATTTCTGAAAACCTAAACTTCCACAACTCCATAAATATCTGGCCACAAACTTTCTACAGACCTACAAACCAGATGCGACTAAACTTTTAATTTTCATACCATACAAAAACGAACCAAAAATAAACAACACCTAACTTGAACTGGGAGTTTCTACAATGAATTCTACCAAGAAATGGCATCACATGGTCTTGAGCAGACGATACTATCTATATCATCAAAGTCAATTCACAAATTAACCAACATCTTTTTGTTTTGTAAATTTCATTCAAAACCCCAAAACCTCTCAATGAGGTTAATAAGTTCTTTGATTTGTTGTGGAATTTGTTAGGGGTTGGGGTTATTAATAGGTTTTAATGTGAAATTTATAGTAAACGTATTTAATTTAATCACTCAAAATGCACTTTGGATCATGTGGGAGAGGTCTGAAGTTTATCTTACTTAACCACAACTCTATCTACTCTATTGATATGTCTGCTCTTAAGTTTGGTTTTATTATTATTGATTCTTCCATTTGCTTCATTGATTGAGATGCTCTTGTTTTGACAATAAGTTGCTTTATTCTTTGCCTTGCATCCTTCTCGCACCTTGTAGAGTAGTAATCGTTGCGAGGCATATCGCACTCTATTATTATTGCTGCTAAAGGCCAAAAATTCCACTGTAAGTCTCCTTCTCTCCAGTCTTCTCTTACTGGATAATAACCTGGAGTTCCCATTACATTTCCAAGCCTTGATACTTCCACTCTTAAGGCTCTTTTGAAATCAATAATTGTTACTGTTACTGGTGAAAAGTTCAACATTATATCCTCAGGCTTGAGATCTCTGTAAACAAGCTTAACTTATGAAGCTATTTGATACCCTAAATAGTTAAATTGCTATTAATTCAAGCTTTATATGATTTCTTAATCAGTTATGAAATCTCTAAGAGTCATTTCAAATAGTGGGAGTCTGAAAGCTACATTATCTTTTACAAGAGAACAGCATCTAGCTTTATTAAGTATTTGCATTCTTTAAACTTGGCCTGAGTGAGTACTTAATACTCATTAGTAAACTCCATTGAATATTTATCATCACTAAGGAGATAGTTGAAAGGATATACCTTGTAAGCATACTGATGATCCTTAATAACTTTCTTGTCATAGGAGTCCTCCAAAATTAGGTAGCTTTAGAGAGAAGTATCTAAATCAATCTATGCTAGTACTGGAATTTTCTTGTATTATATTTTAATCATGATTTTAGTGACCTCTGATGCTAAGAGGTTGCGTGCAATCCTCACATACTCTGATTCGCTTGCTTGTTAAACTCAGCAGCTTAAAGAGGTTCCCTTGCTTTTCTTTTGTTGAGCAACTTCAGTTGAGTGTATTAATCTTCAACTTCTATATCTTTTTTGTGGGCTTTTAAAAGATGCTTCTTTAAATCTCTTGTATGAGAGTACTGCTTATGGCACTCAAAGCAATCATACTTTCCATCAACTTTGGTCATGCTTTAAGTATACAGTAGGCTTAGCTACTTTATGGACCTTCATATGCTTGTACCAGCTAGATTTATAAGTGAAGTCTCTTTTACACTTCTCACAAAAATATACTTCAACTTCCTCTGCTTACATTAAAATTTCATTTCTAACTTTCTCCTCCTCTCTGTCTCCCACACATTACACTTGTTTGCCATTTATTTTCTATTATTAATTTCTATTTAATAACAGAGACCTCAAGTGATAGCTATGTTAGTTCCTTATGAGAGTTAATCTCTCACAGCAATAACACTTTTTATTGCTGCCAAGGTAAGTCTCATTTAGTTTGATGGAAGTGCTGTTGTTTTTCTTAAAATGTTAGCGCTCATATTTAAATTTGAATTTAAAATTATATAACTGCCTCTATAAATGAGAGCTTATATGAGAGCTTTGCAAGACTACAAGTTTTAAGGGAAGATTTTAGAGCATTAGAGAATAAATATGAGTGCTAAGAGTCTATCAAGATCTAAATATGGGTGAATAAGAAACCATTTTACAATCAATAATAAGTTGATTACAGCACGCACCGATTTATGAAGTGCACCTAATTAATTACGTACTGCTTTAGGAGGTATTTTGGGATTTTATTATTAAATCTAGGGTTCTCCTAATTATGTACTAGCTTTATAGGAGCTGCTCCTAATTAAGTACGTACCAATTTAAATTTAAAAATATGGAACTATAACAATAGAAATTGAAATCAATCTCTCAAGCTTTAAACCAGCTCTCAAAACCTTCTCCATATCATTCTTAGAAGTTGAACTCCTATAGGATGTCCATATTTAATAGTAAGTTTTACAGAGGTATATAATTGAAATTAATAAACTTAAATTTGAATATCATCTCTTAAATCTGTAAACAAGATGGAAGCTAATGAATGATGCTATGAAAAGAGTGCAAGCACAAGAATTGATTCAAAGATTTAGAAGCAAGGAGGATTTGCACCGCTTCTTGGTGCAGCAAGGTATTGAACTCATAGTAACTTATCTTAATTATGTAGTTTGTTTATTCTTGCCAACGATGGAAGGTACTAAAATTTCATTTCTAAGAGCGATACTCTGCGAAGAGAAGAAAGCATTGAAAACTTAAGATGTAAAGTTTGGCAGAGATTCCAAACTATCCAGAAATCTCTGTGACTAACTTATATGATGATGCTATGAATGACCCAGAGGTTTCGCAAGACCTGACTTCTAAGAAGAAGTTGTCAAATAAACTACCTGAAAAAACTATTTCTTTGGCATGCTTTCAACAATAAAAGGTGATTACTTGAAAGAATTATTCAAGAATCTCATAAGAAAAGGTACAGCATCTCTTCAGGAGATAAGGAAAAACTAAGGATCAAGATAAGTGAGAGCTGGCTATCAGAGCTACAGAAGCACCCTTATAATTCGAGTAATATTTCAAGCATAACTCTTTAGAAAAATCTGGTACCGTCATCTTCTTGATGAAAGAAAAGAGCAAGCTTCACAGATAGCGAAAGTCGCAGACAAAGTATGAAGTCAGCAAGAGACTTTATTCAAATATTTAGCTTCCAGAGTCAATTAACATAGATGCTGGAGCTGGCAGCAACAGAAGAAAAATAGGTCCAAGTAATTCTTAAGAGGAAGAAAAAAAAAAGAACCCAGCTCCCCCTTAAGAATTTTAAATGTGACTCATACATTCATTAACATTAACTACAAAACTTATTTATATACATTCACTCTCCCTTCTTTAGCACACTTTTAAGCTGATTAATTATCTACTCTCTTCGCTGAGCTTTTAATATAAAGTCTACTGTATCAATAGGTAGGTCATGCATTAAGTGGTAGAGCAGCAGTTTCTTGTAATAAACTTTAATATACCCCAGTAGAACTTAATTCTATTAAACTATGGACTGTAAGGTACGTTGAACACTGGCGTAATTCTTAGTCGCTCATAACTCTTCCTTGTTTCTTTAGTCTTATGAACAGAAAGATTATCAACGAATAGTATAATCTCTTATTCAGGGTACTTATCTCTCATCTGCTCTATGAACTTAATGTACTAATGTTTATAATTGGGTGAAGATGAATTAAATATGTTTATAAACCAGCATTCTCGCTAATTCCTCCAAGAATTGCTATTGTTTATACCTTGACTTTCTAGTCAAATACTTCTCTATTACTATTTCTCTTTTACCAAGACTTCGAGATGAAAGTGTTAAAGGTAAACACTGCCTCGTAAGCATGTATAAACTTTATATTATTCTATTAGGGTCTCTGCATTTAATTATAAATATAATTTAATTTGTTGTTGTAAAATGGCAGAGTGAAATCAATTACTCTCTTGATACGATTAACACTTTTGTAAGAGATACCATTTCGTTTATAAATGTCTGCAACAGACTATGCAGAGATCTTCAACTCAGGAAACTGACGGTGAAACATAGTAGCTCGTTGGTGGAGAGTTAAGTGAGCCCAATACTTCAAAGTTTTATCATTAATAAGATAGTCAATATGCTTTTATAGAAACTTTGACTTCCTCTTAGGCACAGAATTCAGCTATTATTGCTTAAGTTATACAGCTATAAGACAGTGGGATCGAACAGTTTATGGACTTCGCTTTAAGAGCAGTGTAATAGACTTATAGTTCAGTACTGGTTTGACTTATTAACTGTATATATATATCACATCCATATAGCAGTTTAAACACTAAATCTATATACTCTTCATCATAAATAGACCCCAAAAGCTTGATATTTTTGTCTCTCACATTTAATTAATAACTCCAAGTCCTAACTAATTCCCTAAAAATCAAAGCACTTATAAAATTCATTAAAGGGTTATAGGGTTTTGAATATACCTTAACTTATCATTTTGATATAATTTTGATAAGTAAACCTTAAAAATGCTTCTCAAAATTTTTAATCAATAACTTTATATTAATTAACATTAATAATTTATCATATTTAACTGTAGTTAGTAGTTAGATTAAAAATAAAATCGGAAATAAATGGTTTAAAAAATAATAATTAATAATCTCTTATTTTGAGGAAAGAATATTTCTAAGTTTCATCATATTTTTATCACATAGTTTTTACAACTTCTAATTTTTATCCACTTAGTCCTATTACAATTAGATTATTACTTTAAATTGACTTACTAGCTTTAAATATGAGAATTTGGATTTGCTTTGATTAATACTCTACTTTAATTAAATATTTTTTACTAAAAATTCAAAAAATATAGTTATTATTTATAATTGGTTTTGTTGCTCATTAATTGATGTAAGTGCTCCAGAGGCATTATAATTTTTCTTAGTTATTATAAATATAAATGCCTAAAACTTATTGATTTAAAAACATAATTATTTGAATTTATCTTATCCCAAATTATGAAAAATAGATTCTAGCAAACTTCCTTTAAAGTCGCATCAAAACTATAATTTCAAACTTTTTACATAAACTCAGAAAAATAAAAAAATTATATAAAATCTCAACGATCAATAAAATTTATCTATAGGCTTCAGTAATTTTAACTGAAGTGAATGATCGATAAATATAAAATTACAAATTAAAAATATAATGCCTATAATATTATAAATTATTAATTAAGGAAATGATAAATATAGTAAATAATTGAAATTATATTAATATAATAGTTCTCAGTCTTTCCCTCTATTGAAGTAGCTGAAGAGCCCTGGCGAGTTGAGATCAGATTGATTAACTCTCTTCCTGCATAAATCCTCCTTGAATAGAATACAATACTCCACGATGAATATGATATATACAGGAATTGTTAAATTTTCCATGTATTATCATATAAATTATAAAAATGGCATATATTTATTCATAAAAAAAGAATATGTATGCCCTCGTTTATAGGGATTCCAGTTAATATTTTCTCAAATTTATTCTCTTCATATTCAATAGATTTTAATAATATAAAAAGATCGCCA
>ARYC01014866.1:0-13370 GCA_000711775.1 Oxytricha trifallax
GCGATGCAAATCCTCCTTGCTTCTAAATCTTTGAATTAATTCTTGTGCTTGCACTCTTTTCATTGCAACGTTCATTGACTCCATCTTGTTTACAGATCTAAGAAATGATATTCAAATTTAAGTTTATTGATTTCAATTATTTACCTCTGTAAAAACTTACTATTAAATATGGGCATCCTATAGGAGGTCAACCTCTTAGAAGGATATGGAGAAAATTTTGAGAACTGGTTTCAAACTTGAGAGATTGATATCAATTTCTACTGTTATAGTTCCATATTTTTGATTTAAATTGGTACGTACTTAATTAGGAGCAGCTCCTAAAATGCTAGTACTTAATTAGGAGCATTAATTAATGCTAGTACTTAAATAGGAGCACCCTAATTTTAATCATAAAATCATAAAATACCTTCTAAAGCAGTACGTACTTAATAAGGTGCACCTCCTAAATCGGTACGTGCTGTAATCAACTTATTATTGATAGTAAAAATGGTTACTTCCTCCCCCACATATTTAGAGCTGGATTGTCTCTTAACACTTACATTTCTTCTCTAATACTCTAAGAACTTCCTATAAACTTGTAGGCATGCAAAGCTCTCATATAAGCTCTCAGTTATAGAGGCAGTTTTATAATTTTAAATTCAAATTTAAATATGAGCGCTAACATTTTAAGTAAAACAACAGCACTTCCATCAAACTAATTGAGACTTACCTTTGGCAGCAATAAAAAGTGTGATAGCTGTGAGATGAACTCTCTTAAAGAACTACGAGAGCTATCACTTGAGGTCTCTGTTATTAAAATAGAAATTAATAATAGAAAATAAATGGCAAACAAGTGTGTGGGAGACAGAGAGGAGGAGAAAGGTATAAATAAAATTCCTATACAAACTGAAGAAGTAGAAGTAAAATTTTGTGAGAAGTGTGAGAGAGACTTCGCTCATAAATCTAGTTGGTATAGGCATATGAAAGAGCATAGAGAAGCCAAGCCAACAGTATACTTAAAGCACGATAAAATCGACGGAAAGTATGATTGCTTCGAGTGCCATAAGCAGTATGCTCATACTAGAGATTTAGGAAGCATCTTTTAAAAGCTCACAAGAAAGATTTAGAGATTGAAAAGCATGAAGATGAATTGAAGCTACTTAACAAAAGAAAAGCAAGAGAATCTTGGAAAACGGTAGAGCTCTAACAAGCTTGTGAATCAGAATATGTGAGGAAATCACGCAACCTACTAGCATCTGAAATCACAAAGATTATGATTAAAATTCAATTTAAAAGATTCCAGTTCTTGCCTAAGTTGACCTAGACACTTCACTTTAAAGCTACCTTATATTAGAAGATTCCTTTGATAAGACAGTTATCAATGATCATCAGTATGCATACAAGGTGTATCCCTTCAACTAAACCCCATTGAATTAAAAATGGAAAAAATAAGAGAATTAGAATTACAATATCAAAACTAGAAAAATTTTCTATTATTTTTAAAAATATACATTTCTAGTTTTCATTAAATAATCATGACTTATATTAAATCAGTTTGTTAAAATAATGACATGCAAAATTAATGATTAAATTAGATGATTTTATTTTGAATACTTATAGATAAAAATTAATTTAATTTAACATTCTAAAATTTTTTAGAGATTCAGATTATTAATAGCTTTATTTAAGCTGTTTATTTATTCACTTCTGATCTTAGTAAAAAAAGTAGTAATTTCAGTTGTAATCATTGACATATATTATGATTATAAATATCAAAGATTATTTTTTCAAAAACTCATACAAACTATTACAAACTCATACAAACTCATACAAACTCATACAAGTCATACAAAATCATACAAATAATTAAACCATAGAATTTAGTCTACCCTATATTAAATTCGACTTATAGTGTGGTATTCAAATAAACTACTAATGAATTAAACTTATCGAACAAATTTACGTTGAAATAAATATAGCTTTAATTCAGAAATATCTAAAATTTTAAGATCATATTTCTAAGCCTTAAATTACAAATTAAGAAAGAAGTTCCTAATTTACTAAAAGTACAGAAATTTTCTAAAAAATATACATTTTAATCATAATTTTTTTTCTGAGTATGAAAATACCTATATTAAATTTTCAATTAAGGTAAATTTTTGCTATAGACAACATTTGTTAAATTTAATTTTTCTACATAAATTTTTCTCAAATTTAATTCATAAAGAATCTTGACATTTATTTGGCCCTTATATACTTTACTGTATATTTAATCAAAAAATTTATAAAAAGCATTAACTAAATAAATTAATCAAAAAACATAAATAACCTTAATTGATATATTAAAAAACTTTCTTTAACAGGAATTAACTATATCAAATAAAATAAAAAATTATTTATCAAAAGAAAATTAAATTCAACCAAGTTTGATTTCATTACATAAGATTAACTTTAGATTGTAATTAAATAACTTAAATTTAAAGTTATCAAATTTTAAATTACTTTAATTTCAATATTAACATAACAGATCAAATAACTTTAATAATTTCTATTTCGCAGAAATTTTTCTATAAATATAATTTACAAGAAAATTTCTTTTTAAAGGAGAATATCAAATTAGATATAAAATTATAAGTAGTACATTAAATAATTAAATTTAGACTTTACATATTATTTGAATTCCTAAATCAAGCCGGGCTTATAAGCCCTAATAATTTGAGCTTATAAGCTCAAATATAAAGTTTGTATAAAATTATTAAATTTATAAATTCTATACAACAAGCGTTCTTCACTTAAAATAGGCATAAATATTCGCTTATTATTTTTGAAGTAAAAATTTTATTAATTAGATTAGTAAAATTTTATATTCATTAAACAGCTTTTCAAGAGTCAAAGATATCTTTTAAACAGATAATTTTGATAAATTTTCTTTGGGGGTATTTGAGAAATGTAAGTTTGACTAAAAAATCAAAAATATTTTTTGACTTAAAGAACTAAATTAAAGTCTTTTGAGCTATTTATGCGTTAAAAATAGTCTTAATAATAAATAATTCTTTTAAAATATGGTTTATTATTGCGAAAAATTTATTGGAATTCATTTGAAAATTGATCAAAAATTTGGGCATGATAGTTTATTCATAATTAAGTAATGAACCAACAAACGAATAAATAAAAATAACGTAAAGTATAATTTTAATTTTTTTAAAAAATTCCCAAATTCAAATCTTATAAAATTAATATGAGCTTATAAGCTCATTATAACAGGGCTTATAAGCCCTCCCAAATATAAATACAAACTAATTAATAATTATGGTATGATTATTAGTTTCTAAACAAAGACTTTCTCTTATTGTCAATTAAATATTATATATATTTATATTTTGTTTATTTTACTCCTTATACAAATCTAATGCTTAAATTCTCAATTAAAACTATTAATTTCATTCCTATCTGATCAGATGGGGTTTATTCTTAAGAGATAATAAATATTAGATGGAGTTCACAAATGAGTATCAAGTACTCACTCAAGCAAAGTTTAAAGAGTGTAGTTACTAAATCAAGCTAGATGCTGTTCTCCTTGCGAAGGATCATATTGCTTTCAGACTCCCACTCTATGAAATGACCCTCAGAGATTTTATTACTGATCAAAGGAATCATAAGTAGCTTGCTTTGATAGCAACTTAAACCTTACAAGGTATAAAAGAGCTACATAAGTTAGGCTATGTTCATAGAGATTTGAAACATAAGAATATTATGATAAACTTCTCACCTATAAGAGTGACAATTATTGACTTCAACAGAGCATTAAGGGTAGAAGTATCAAGGCTAGAAAATGTTATGGGAACTCCAGGCTATTATCCTGAAAGAAGACTGGAGAGATGGAGACTATCAATGGGATGTTGGGCTTTAGCAGCAATAATAATAGAGTGCGATATGCCTCGGAATGATTACTACTCTACAAGGTGTGAGAAAGATGCTAAGTAAAGAATAAAGTAATTTATAGACAAAACCAGAGCATCTCAATCATAAAAATAAATGGCAGAATCAATAATCATAAAACCAAACTCTAGATCAGACATAACATTAGAGAAGATAGAGTTGTGGTTAAGTAAAATAAACTTCAGACCTCTCCCACATGATCCAAAAGAGCATTTTGAGTGATTAAATTAAATACATTTACTATAAATTTCACATAAAAACCTATTAATAACCCCAACCCATAACAAATTCCCTACAAATCAAAGCACTTATAAACCTCAATAACGGGTTTTGGGGTTTTGATTCCTATTTGTCATACAGCTAGCTTGCATTTAAGTATTAAGGGAGCTTAATGATTGAAATGTTTATTATAAATTTTCATTTATATTTTTGGACTAAAAATGACTTCGATCTGTATTAGGGTATATATTTATTGTATATGTCACTTTTAATTGAGTAGTTTTACATTCGAGAAGTCAGCCCAGAAGACAACTGATTTCTTTATTTATACAATGGAATTTTTCTAGAAATATTTATTTGCTAAGCAGCTAGAGCAACAGAAGACTTTCTCTGTGGTTAATTACTCTACTGAGACATTTTAAGTGCACTTCCAGTATTTTATCTTGCTGATTTTTACCCACTCATCGTTGATACTTTGGTCTCTCTAGAATTAGATCTGGACTTACTTTTATTAGTTTTTCTATTTAAAGAAGAAGATGAGTTGTTTTTTGTGAGTTTGAAAATATTAATTTTGGCTTTTTAGACTTAACCCGTTTATTGCTACTAACAATCTATCTACTTTTATCGATCTGTTAAAGGAATCTTTTCGACAAGATAGATCAAGGCTTGTTGATCATTTAAAATAAAACAAAAAAAATCATTCTTATAGAAGTTTGTGATTTAATTGTTCTTAGGATTCTTTTATTGTTAGGTATCTTTATTATCCTACTGACTGCAAGAAGTTGAATTTGAGTATCTCTGCTCATTTTTGTATAAAGGTTTATGATTTGATACTACTTGGATTTCACTTGCAAAAGTGTCTCTACTAAAATTTTATGCTTATTCATTATTGGCAACTTAATGATTTTAAGGAATCTATTCTTTGAAACATCTCTAATTTGAAAGAACTTATTATTAATGCATATTTTCTTCCTAGCTGAATTGCTAAACTATTTAAATACAAAATAACCTTTATTAATAAAAATATGATTGAATTGTTTACTTATGAAATTTGATAAGCTTTATTAGCTCATCTTCTGGAATGTCTTATATATCTTTACCTATACCCTGCTTTATATAATTTAATATTGTTTGAAGCTCTTTACTCAGGGAACTCTTTCTGGAATGCAATTCATCTTTAAACATCTCACTGAATCTTGAATCTTTGACTAACTAATTTTTATAATCCAGATTCGTTTTACATTCCACCAAAGTATTTTGCTGGATCAAAACCCTTTTTTTGCTATATTTTATTTTAATATTTTGCTACTTTCTCAAGTGTATTTGAGAATTTGTGCCATTCTGGGTCGTTCATCCAAGATTGAGAGATTTTTTCACTGATTCTTATTTAAAAAAAAATATTGCCACGTACTATATTTAATATTAATATAAAAATACTTATGATTAAGCTTGAGGAAACACTCCTCTTTTATGATGAATTATTTGAAGATTAATTGATTGCTTGAAATTTATTTTCTTCTTCAAAATCTTCTTCTATCTCATTTGCAATTACTTATTTCCCTTCATCTAAATTACTTTGACATTTGCTGTTATAAAACCTTTTTCATTAAATAAGTATATTGAGAGACATAAACAAAACTTTCTATTGTTATTTTATTGAAATGGAAAATTATATGCCTTTTATAATAAAAATATTAAAATAATTCGACAAAATATATCGATACTAACTAATTTATTTCTACTAATCATTATTAATGTGAAAGTCTTTTCCTTCAAATTGGCATTTTATATTTATATACCATCTTATTTACTCTTCCTCTAAATAATATTTCAATTGACTGATTAGTATTTAGTATAAGGTGCTAACCTTGCTAGGCATAACTATGTCTCCTTCTTACTAAGATATCTTTTATTTTAACTTTTACTAATTGCTTACCAAGACAATGCTTTCTTAGTCAAGTGCTGTATTATTGATAAAAGTATCGTTTATATCTTTTTTCTCTGCTTTGTCTCTTTAAAGCAATAAACGCCTTTTCCTCATGTTTTCTATGCACTTATCTATCACTTCGTATTCTATTTGGTACTGTGCAACTGAGGATTACTTTAAATATATTTAAAAGATGAAATGAGTTTGCATTTAGTAAAATAGTAAGAATTTTGGATATTTTTATACTAAACTTGGCTGCTTTAAATCGTTATTTATCATTTATATTGCTTAATTTGGTTTAAACTGTTAATTTTTTAAAGTTAGAGATTGTTTTAGATTTTCTTTGTCGTTTTACTCATAATCTTCTTTATAATGATAAAATAAAATAATCGTGGATATAAAAGTTTGAAAATAATTAATTGAAATAATTATATATCTGAATAGTATGCAGAAAAATGAAGGAACAAAATTGTGTGATTGTTCTACTTTGTTTTAGATAATTTATTTATCAGCATTGTTTTAAATTCTTGGTTATTAATTCTATGAATATTTAGATTTGTGAAGTAGTCAAAATGTTAAGTTTAATTTAAAAGATATTTGAATTTAACTGATTATTCATATTTAGAGTAGAGATATAATGTGTTTACACTTTCAAAAGGCAAAGCTAAAACAGTTGGATCCAATTCTTCAAAATGATATGATAGAGAAGTGGTGAATATAGGTATTAAATATATATAACATAAATAGGAATTAAATTTTTCAAATAAAGATTGATTAGACTAGATCTAATTATTCTATTATAATGACATGAAGGACAGCCATTTAACTTTTAATAACCTAAATTCAATCTGTCTATAAATTTATTTAAAATAATTATCTATTTCTTGAAATTTATGATCAATATTTCATAAAATTTCTATTTTTAGTGACAATATTTTCATTTATTTAATTGGGTTTTTTAGGAATCAAATGATTTTAATTTATATTTGATTCTTGCAAGATTCCAGTCATTTACTACTTATCCATTAAACTTCAAGTTTCAGAATATACTCTATATTAAAATTATAAAAAGCTTTTTTTCCAAAAATTTATAAAGCACTCTGTTATGTTAAGCAATCTATGGATGATTATTAGTTAGCCCTTTTTGCATGTACAATTACTACACAACTTTTATATTAACATTATTGCCATAACTTTATACCCCACTTCAATGATTTTGCAAAAGTGTTGATGTAATTTATGTCTGATTTTTCTTAATATAGTTAGCACTTTAATCTTTTTGAAAACTTATCGGATATTACTAACTAGTGTCACTCTTTTTATCTTTAGTAATCAAAGATTGAAGAGTGCTTAGTAAATGCTGGGTTTACCTTGTGCCTTAAATAGAAGTTTGAGAAGTGGATTTAGTGAAGTTATCGCTCTTAAAGTTTTAATGAGACTGTGTGTTTCTGCACTATTAATTCATATTCATATTATTATTTGTTAACATATTAAATTCTATATTTAAAAGAAAATAACTCGCTCAGACAGAAGATTTAATATAGACAAAATTATTGAAGGAATATAATCTCTAAAATTTGGTTAATGTTAAAAGTGTAAAGATATGAATTTCAGTAATTTGTAATTTATTATAATATTTTGAGGATTGAACGGATCGCTTCTAATGCAAAGTTAATCAGACTCACAATAGCTTTAATAGCTTGATTGTGCTACCTATATGTCACCATTAGCTAATGAAAATGTACAAACTATAAACTTGATCAATGATGATGGTTAAACACCAATTAAAGGTTTAATCAATGAAGAATAAACTTGAGATTCTAGACGAGGAGACTTGCTTTTCTCACAAAACTCATTTAATTCGTATAAAGAGAGAAATTTTTATGGAAAAAGTGTATTTTTAGCTAATAATCTTAGCAAGCCTTAAAAAAATGTGAGCTAAAACAGCTTTTCATAGCTTTCTCAAAAGTCTGCTCATAACCAGAAGAATAAATTTTGCGATATCAATAATTAGATTGATTAAATTGTTAACTTTGACTCTAATTGAATGATTGATAATATAAGCGTTGAGAATTCTACATTATCCAACAAACTTATCACCCCAATAAGAATTACTTCACCCATAAACATGAATAATAATCATAATAGTAACAGCTCAAAGCAATATGATTTTTCATTTCAAGTTAATAAGCAGTAACTCTCATAAGAAGAAGACCAAAATGAAGAAAGTAACAATCAGAGTTCTGATTAAAAATCTTATGATAGCGAAGTATCCAATTAAAAAGATTAAAATAGAAAAGTAAAATAAAAACCACAGATTCTTTAATAAAGCTCGACTTATTAAACGATCCAGAAGCAACATTAATAAATGAATACAAGTCGATAAAAATCTCATAGTCACATTTAAGTATCTTAAATCGATAACGATTACTTACAATATGTGGGGAAAGAACCAATACATAAAAATACAAACCATTTGTCATCATAGATACCAGACAGGCTGTCTTAAAATGGGAATATTAGAAATTAAAACTAATAAAAAGATCCAAATCATAATTCTTAAGGTTTTAATGCATTGCCACAGGTTTAGTAACCATAGCGACAAACATTTAATACAGCTTAATTTCCTCAAAATTAGCTTTAGCCTTTTTAAACAAATAAGTTTTAATCTTTCAATCCAAGATAGTACGGAAATAGTGCTAATACCTTTTAACCTAATTCTGGCAATACAAACTAGTCTCAAACATTTCAGCAAAATAATACCTACCAAAAGCCAAATGGTTTTCAGCCAAATAGCGCCTATAATAAGTATAATAATTAAAACAGCCAAAAAGATCAATAAATAGATTAACTTTTTCATCAGCAAATTATAAAATCTATTTTTGAGAGAAACAGTGAACTTTCAACCAGTCATGTAGACATTACAAAAGGATTGATGGACTGCTTCAAAGTAGTAGGGTCAATCTTTGCTCCTGTTTTGGATGAAAAATCTAAGAAAAATTTAAAACTTAAACGTTTAATTAGTTAAAGATTAGGAATAGAAAATGACGATCAAGCTTTTGAAATAGCTGTTGGATTTAGTTTAAATGAAGGTGTCAAAAGATCTAAAATTAGCTTAAATTAAAATATATTACCAATTGAAAATCGAACTAGCTAAGGATTTTCATAATAAAAATTCTTATTATAGTAAAGAGAGGGCTAAAATTATAAGCAAATTCCAAATTTCCCATAGAACCGAACTCATACCTAACTGCTCTAAAACGAGAATAAGAAGTTTAGTTGAGATTTCAATGGAGGGAATAATATGTTGCAGTAAATTAGCTAAGATAAATTTGGAAGTAATCTCAATAGCAATTACTAACTTCAATTGAACGACGGAATTAAGTCTCCTCATAGAAATTACAGTTAAAATAGGATTAACAATCAAAATTAGGTCCAGTAGTATAAAAATGCTCTGAATAGTTCATTTATAGAAAATTTCCCACTAAACTAGAAGTATCAATAAATAGATTAATAATAAAAGCATCACAGTAGCAATGAGGTTTAATTCTTCAAAGGAAATTAGAGAATGTAAATAAATTAACATTCCCTATTGAGGTGATAATAGCTATTAAATGGTGAATTTAATGATATAGAATATTAAGAAGATGATGCAGATAATGGCATGGATTTCGATCCTGATGCAATCTTAAACCTACAAAATTATATTGATTAACCATTTATCTATATAATATATTAAAATGAATAGTTCTAGACTGTTTTATGTTTTTATACTTTCTCTATATAAAACCAAATCATTATAGAATATTTAGGTTTGAATATTAAAGAAGTCAATATAAACTTTTGATAATAACAAACTTCTAAGTTAAAAAGATCACGATGATGATTTATATAAAAAGAAAAGTAAACATTGAAATGAAAATAATTAAAATCTCTTTCCATTAGAACTTCCATAAAAAGTATTGATAGATTAATTTAATTCTCATAAATCCTTCTTATTTGTGTTTTCATGAATTTATGCAATATTAAATTAATCGAATTAAAGTTAAATCCTGTATTCTTAAGACTGATGAGAATAGCATCATTTGGCTAAATCAACTCCTTAGTCTTAATTTGAATAAATATCTTAAATAAAAAATGCTCTTTTAAACTCTTAATTGGATCTCATCAATTTAAAATCAAGGTTAAACCTAGGTAATGATTTAAAAAAGTATATGAAAGCGGTTTATCTAAACAAAGCTTTGATTAATACATTTTTAATTTAATCATAAGCCTCTTCTTAATATTCTAATGAAGACTTAAAAACTTAGATGAATTAATCGTGGACAAAGAAATTCAATTGACTTAATTACTAACACTTTAAGAGACTATAAAATATAGAAGAAAAGTTGAATGCATTTTAGTATATAGAGTAAAAATCATTTGAAGAGGAGATGCAAGATATGTACAACTACTATAAAATGTAGTACTCTAAAATTATTAAAATCACTCTGTAAGACACTTTAATACGATAAATACTAAAGCTAGAAGAGCTTGATGAAAATAAATGTATTTCAGATTTATGATGTAAATGCAAATGAAGAAATATCTTTGTAGATTTTAAATTTAAATAATCCCGACTCTAATAATCAAGAGGAACAGTAAAAACCTAAGATCAAAATATAGGACTTAATCATGCTAAAGAAATAAAATTTCCTTGTATATGCGCTTTAAAACAGCAGCAAATATATTTGAGAATAGACAAGCTAGCAGCATAGTTATAGAATGTGAAATATTCAATAATATGAGAAATGCAGGATATAGAGAGGTTCATAAGATTTTTCAATCAGTTAGCAGAATTATGAAAAATAAGGGGAAGTCTTTAATTTAAAATGAAAAAGGATAATATAATTAAGTATTGCGATTGACTTAAGTAAGTATTGTATCTAAGAACAGCTTTTATCATTCATCCATTATCCTTCTTAGATGTTACCATCATTCCAATAATATGTGCCTATCCCTTTTCTTTCTGTAGCTTGTCGAAAACTCAGTTTAAGTCAGTCACCATTCTTACCAGGTACAACCACGAAAAAAAATAAAAATTAGATATGTTTTTTGTAACTTACATTTATTTTGAGTGGCATGTCATCTTCTGAACAGACATTTTAATTATATCTAATATTCTTAATCAAATTCTTATAATCATCTATTTTTCGTAAAATATATCATAAATGTTATCACTACCAAGAATTTGATTAGGTAAGTATAAGTCATATAGTAAGAATGCTCATTCCTATAGTTTTGGACAGAAAATCACTATGGATAAGCTGTTTGGAAATTAAACGGGTATCAGCAGATTTTGAAAAATAGTAGCTTAAATATCTTAAATATTATTCACTCTCTAATGAAAAAGTATTAATTTTATCATTTTTTTATTTAATTTAATTAGGCTAAAGCGAGAATTCATTGATGCTAAGAAATCTTTTCTTTAAAAAATTATATAAAAAGAAGCAGCCCCAGGTGGACACTGTGTTCTTTATGTTGCTAACTTAACAAGGTCAAAATCTCCAGAAGCGTTATATTCATTCATACTTTATCTCTGCGATGGATCTTATATAATGAAATGCCCAGTTTCTGAGAAAATTAAGAATTTAGATTGTGACAGAATGCTAATTGAAACGATTACTAACAATATCTTAAAGTATGGAGATAAGTTTCATTTCTATGGTCTGTACTTAATGAATTTAGCTTTGCAAGAGTAAGCTGACTAAGAGGAAGCCATAAAAACAGAGCACCATTATCTATAATCCAAAGCATAAGCATCACTTAAAGATAAATCTAAACGGCTTTACAAGGGCATTGAATGACTAAATTTTAGGAGAACAAAAGTATGATCCTTTCTTTTTAAGATAATTACAATTTGTTAAATAAAACTCAAAAGAAGTACCAAGTATAGATGTTATCGTGGTCAAAAAGTTTTAGCCTTACTATTTAGAGGAAGCTGATATAGTCGGTAATTGCAATGAGGGGGCAATAGAAATGGAAGAATTAAAAGAATGATAAGATCGATAAATACAATGGAAAAGAATTTTTTAAACAGTAGACACTTTAAGATCAGCATTATCTTTAATTAGAAAATATTTTGAGATCAAAAGAATATGAGAGGTATAATTTAATGCTGTAAATTTTTTGTAAAACAAATTGTCAAATCTTTATTTATTCCCCTCTTTTAATATGCTAACATGAGTGACTCAGAATAAAGGAAGGTTAGGAAGACCTAAGAGTTTAACATGATGAGGATTAGAGATTAATTTTTGATAAATTCAAGCTTTGTATTATAATAAAAGTTGTAGACTCAATCAATCACCTATTATTATTATGGAACTTGCTATAATGCAAAGAAAACTGTGATAACTTTTATCAGTAGCAATTCAAGCGTGTACGAGAGTATTGAAGAGGGTCATCGTTATAGATTTTATAATACTAAACCTGATAATATGAATTATAACGGATAGAGAAAAGTTGATAAAGAATCAACAAAAAGTAAAATAAAAATCAATCATTAATATTTATATATTTAGCAGTTTTTATTTGGTGGGGAATCATTGATCTTACTGTCAATATATTTATTTTATTATTAGGTATCTAAAAATTATTTTTTAAATTAATTAATAAAATTTAAAAAAATTTGATTCTAACAATTTAACTTCTCGTAAATCCCTTTATGAAATAAATTAAAATTTTAATATTTTTTATTGGAAAGAGATATTAATATTTTCCGTTTCAAAACAATTTTCTTGAATAATTCTTCAAAATATAATATTTCTTAAAAAATAAAATTATTTTTTAATACACCTTTACCCAATCAACTTAATTTTTTAGATAAAGTTCTTTTTTCGTAGATTACAACTAGCACCTACTCATTGTATTTGATTGATTTTTTAGTGAATGTCTGTTCTTGAAATTTGATTAAGATCTAAGAGAGAAAGATTTGAGGATATTATACATTTCCAAAATTAATCACTATCGTCTTAAATGTAAAAAGAAAAGCAAAAAACCAAAGAGTTTACAAAGAAATGCATATCTTAAAATCTAAATCCCCAGCAGCTATTAAATAGACTAAGAATTTTAGAATTTAGTGAAAAGATTAAATTAAAATTAACTTTCGTTAGAGATATAAATCCTACTTGTCTCATGTATTAACTTAGAAAAATCTTACTCATTTGAGAACCAAGTTTTTCATTTCCTTAAATTCAAGTCCAAATCCAACCCAGCCTGGTCTTCTATTAATCCATCTAGCATACACGTCTAAAAAGTGACCTCCTGG
>ARYC01014868.1:0-11210 GCA_000711775.1 Oxytricha trifallax
TGTTTCTTTTTTTATTATAGATAATTCAGGATAATTACTTATTCTTAATTAATAAAAATTAATTAATTAATTTCAATGTTTCTTTTTTTATTATAGATAATTCAGGATAATTACTTATTCTTAATTAATAAAAATTAATTAATTAATTTCAATGTTTCTTTTTTTATTATAGATAATTCAGGATAATTACTTATTCTTAATTAATAAAAATTAATTAATTAATTTCAATGTTTCTTTTTTTATTATAGATAATTCAGGATAATTACTTATTCTTAATTAATAAAAATTAATTAATTAATTTCAATGTTTCTTTTTTTATTATAGATAATTCAGGATAATTACTTATTCTTAATTAATAAAAATTAATTAATTAATTTCAATGTTTCTTTTTTTATTATAGATAATTCAGGATAATTACTTATTCTTAATTTAATAGTAAAATTACATTAAATTTAGAAAAATGATTTTTTTATTAGTAATATAATCATATAATATTGAACATTAATTAGCAATGAGTGATCATATTAGAGTTACGTTTGATAAATTTTCTCGGTTCATCAACACCAAGCAGGAGCTATATGAGTCAACTGTGAGAAACGGATATTACTTACCAAAAATTTAGTGCTCAATAATTACTGAGGATTATTTGCTTACGGTTATTGCATGAACATTATTGTACCCACTATACAAGTATATTCGGTGGCTTCCATGGGTCAAACCACCTTCTATGGCTGCTCTTTTAAATAAATATGATGACATTTCTGATATATTGGGTAAATAGACTATGATCACTGCTTAAAGTGCTCCATACATATAGTGACTTGTTAATATTTTGTCAACATTCCTACCAAGAGATGAGATTTTTGACAAGAACTACGTCTCTCATCAAAACGGAGTCAGCTAAAATCTCATAAGACCGTGGGAATTCCTATGGCATTTCTTAAGAACCTTCTGATTTCTAAAGAAGATAAGAATAGACGATTAGCTGTAGTATGTAAAGACAAGAAAGTATTATAGAAACAATTACTTCTTCTCTAAATTCTAGATTTGACTAATAGCTAAAGTCTCTCTCGTCAAACCAATAATACGACTAAGGCGATTTGCTTGAATAATGTAAGTTTTTTTTATCTATTTAAAATACACT
This sequence comes from Oxytricha trifallax, assembly GCA_000711775.1. Lineage (NCBI taxonomy): Eukaryota > Ciliophora > Spirotrichea > Sporadotrichida > Oxytrichidae > Oxytricha > Oxytricha trifallax. Next base: position 1,145 of record ARYC01014868.1, read on the forward strand.
TAGAATAGCAAAGCACTTAATAGCGGTAATTCGACAATCCTTCGAAAATGCAAATGTGAATAAGGTCTTTCGTCATACTAAAAGTCCACTGATTGAACGGATGATTGCATTGGTGTTTGACAGCGATAAGCGACGCAATTGGATTAAATCTTTATTAGCAAGTATCTAACTGAGTTAATCTATGAGTTATGTATCTGTAGGCGATTTATTTTCCAACGAATGACATATTTTCTCCATTAACGCTTGACAACTACCCAAAGAAGCTCGATAGAATTAAGAGCTCAACTGTATGTAGGTAAGAAAATTGGTAAGAAATTGTTATCAAAAACTTGTAGTCCGTTTTTGCTATAATGTATTGGCAATTTGTCCTGAGCCAGAGGTACTTTTGAGATGTTCTAGAAATTTATTATTTTGTATATAAACTACCCACGTGTATTAATTATACCAGTTATTGTGATAGAGCGTCCTCTACTATTGGGTATTTCATATTACATGCATTTTTTGCCCAAACACGACTGGAGGTTTATCAGTGAATCGTAGTTTTATCAAAATAATAAAGGCTAAGTCTCTCTTTATGAGCCATGTCAATCTCTATGGACTCTTGTCCTGCTCTTCTGATATCAATTTTGATCGTAAAAACTTTCATCGGTAGGAGTAGTTTTCTTTGATAAAGGAAATGGCGTTTTGTAAATACTAATTCCTCGGCGTACTAGTCGAAAAAGATGCATGACCAAAGTGACGCTTGATAATTTAAGCTCTTCTCGCTAAATGCAATGCTGTCATTTCCCTTAAATCTTTCTCGCTATCTACATACTCCATCTCCGCTGGACCCAGACATTGCTAACGATTCTAATCTGAATTGGCTCGATTACTAATAATTTTGAATCCATTTTTCCTCCAACGCTAAAGAATGATAGAAACAAGCTTAATCTATAAAACAAACCTTTGCGATATGTCTTTTTGACTATGTCAAACTTGCTAATCACATACTAATGATTCATGTCTAAGATAGACTACAACCCTCTACAATTGCTAACTACAATCCCTTTTAGTTGGATGCTTTTCATTATTCATGAGCTTTCTTGGATGACTCCGATTCGTAATATAATTACTTCTTGTTAGGTAGTCTAAAACAATTAAGGCTTTTGACTCCTTTAGCTTCCTTGAAACCTCATAACTATCCAGTCCTGCTTCAATCCATGTGCGTACCTTATTTATTAAACATTCTCTTGTTTTCATTATGAAGAATAATTAAATTTTATTTGTAAAATATACTTCTAAATTTGATATAATTTTACTTTAAGGTTGATTAATAAAAAAGAATATAATACATTGTTTTAGAAAGAATACATAAACTAGGGTGATGATCTACAGTTACAACTCTTGATTGAAAAGCAATACTATTTTTAATGATGCTAGATAAACTTCAGGCCACTGATTTTCTCATGTAAGAGTTATCACTTTTCTTAATAACCAATAAAAGATTAGTATTAAAATATAAACTTGCTATAAAAAAAATTCAATATTTCTTATAGTTTAAGATAATACCAATCATTTAACTATTGTAGTGATTAATGCTAGATTTTTGCCAATTTTTTGAATTGATTTTTTAAGTATTATTATTTAAATTTACGTTACTACCTAATGCTAAAATTGGATGTAGATTTCACAAATATGGAATATAAGAAATTAGAACACTTGATAAGAGTATAAGACTCTGAATTATATCAAAAGGAGTGGTGGATATTATTATAATGTTGGGCAGAGTAAGAGATGGGAGGTAATCATTTGAGCTCTAACCAACAAATTGACAGATGGGAATAAATAGTCTAAGTAAATGAATGCCGGACAGAGTTAGAGAGGAAGTTAGAAAGCAAAGAGGAAACGGGCAGCAATTCGATGGATAGCTAACTGTGCTGGAGTGCTTCTTGTTCAGCGATTGATCATAGCAACAACAAAACTGAGGTGAGCAATTTAGCGCAGTAAAAGAGATGAAGAGAACAGAAGGGTGGACTAAAGAGGCTGTTCACAAAAGCTTAGGAAGGCCATATAGAAAGATGAGACAAAAATACTAAGTTAGGAAGTTAGACTAAGAGATGAGAAATGTTTAATTCATTGGTATGATTGCCAATAATAAGTTATAAAGTTTTTTCAGGTCTTACAAATACAATTCAAATGAGCATTATTCATTATTTGTAATTAAACTTAAGTTACTTACTACCTCTATTTATTTTTTAATTAGTTATTTGCTTTTTAATTTTCTCTCAAATCCTTGCAATTTTAAAGTCACCGAAATCAATAAGTTTTCTTATTTAATAAACTTTTGATTATGAACTGTAGCAAAATATTTAATAATTTATCGAACGAATCGTTTTAGCAATCATTAATTGTTTCAGCGGTTAGAAATTGTTACCTGAGTGCTCAATTATAGCATCCATAAATTAGTAATTAAGTTAATGCATTATTTTAAGTAAATTACGATCTATCATATCTTTATTGAATTAATTTATATGTTTTCTTACCTGTAAGTATAAGCATATAGAATATGAATTTATTAATTTTATATGATAATACAACCTAAGCAATGGGTTCATAATTATAAAGATTAGAAATTTTAGTTGATTCAGAATTTATTCTTAATGTTTGCAATTAAACTTTCATTAACTTGTTTACTAACTTATATAAATAATGTCAGATTATGCCTCTTAAGCTTCAATAGATGTATGCTTATTAATTCACAAACATTGGAAAATTACATTTAAGTTTGTTAGATAATTTCCCATATTATACATTTTATATAAAAATAAATTCAATAACTTTTATATTTCATTTTCTTAAAAGCTAATGCTAAATAAATTAATAGAAATCCATTTGTATAATTTAAAATGATTTCTCTACAATTTACTAATAGTCTTTCTGAATACATTAATTATGTGCAAATCAACTTGTTAGACACAGTAACTACAAGATAATTATTGAAATTAATATCAAGATAATATTTAAATGATGCTCAAATCGTAATTGAGATATAATTAATAGCTTTAGATATTTATAAATTAAAAAATTATAATAATTAAATAATACTATAATTTCCTTATAGATTTGAGTTATAAAACTTGAAACATGACGTGCTTGGTACATTTAATCAAGAATAACTCTAAATAAGATTATCTTTTATCAAATCAACAACAAGAATGAGTGAAATGACCACAGTTGCCACATACTTTGCTAGATATGAAGTTAGATCTTATGGAGTCACTTCAGCCATAACCGCTGTTTACTGATTTTTAACTTTTACTCGAATGTAGATTTTATAGAGAATATTATATATTTTCAACAATAGATTATATAATTCTTTCAATATTTAATTTATTTTATATATTCTTCAAAATTAATAATTATATAAATTAGAAAGTTCTCTTCTTTTATATTTATTTTATTAGATAGAACACCTTCTTTATCCTGCTTTGCTCTTTATCTCTTGCTATTTCTTCACTAAAGTCACTTGCTTCGTTGGCAGTCCTGTCTTAGAAACATTCTATTCATCAGATAATATCTGTAAAACCTATATAGTCTCCTCAAGATTGTTCAAAATAAATTCTATATTTCTGTTCATATAATCAAAATAATTTTTCTCATTAGAGAAAATAGTCATTTATGAAACATGTCAGCATATGTTTTTGAAAATGCTTGATTCCTAACTCAACTCTTTAATCTATTTAGTGACTTTCACTTCTTACTGTTGCAGCTTCTTCTTTTGCTTTCAAGTCCTTTTATAGAAGCAGCCAAGCTGTGATATGTAATTTGAGCTGTGTTATTCAATGATTCTACATCGCAAGTATAGCAGTTATTTATTTTATTGAGAATATCTACCTACTTATTAGTAAATATAGTAAAGTCTTGTATTTTATTACAAATATGCAATAGTATTTTATAATGAATTTACTAGATTTTGGTTATTTGAATTCGATTTGGATTAATTCAATCAAAATAATATACTTTGACAAAACGTAAACTTCATTTAAATTATTATATTGCTTTAAGTTTTGAATTCGATGTCTCTTGAACTTTATTTCATACATAACTATAATTATTTGGAGTAGCTTGATTTCAATATTTTTCCTTTCTTAATGCAGCTATGAATAACTAACAATCCATTCATCACGCTTCAATTATATTGTTTATTCCTCTGTTTTATTATTAATGTTTAAATCTCTATTTGAATTCTTCCTAATATTAATATCTTCTCTAATGAATTTATTTCTTTTAAATATCTATATATTTTGTTTTATTAAATTATAATTATTAAAATGGTTATTATTTTATGTCAAATGAATGATGTTATTTTGTTGAGATCTTCCTCCTTCAATTCAAAGTAGCTTATTTATCTGTTTAGCTATTGAAGCAGTTTCGCTATCTGTCTATGCTAGTGCTAAGCCTTTCTTTTCTCAAACTAGCAACCAATCGAGTTCCTGCTTGATTTGGTTCAAGGTAATAACACTTTTTGTATAGATGTAAGTAGCTCTTTGAGTTAAATTTTTTTGAAATGTATGCAAAATTACATTATTTGCTGGGTAATTCATCAGAACTTTAATATGTAAAAGAATCATATAAAACAGGTAAATTGATAATAAATAATATTTAAAATGCAATTAATTTAATTTTGTATTTTACAAAACAATCTTCATTTAAACATGTTGTTATGAATGATGTGAAAATAATTCATAATAAAATTTATAGTTATAAAATTAAATTAAAAATTAAACTGTCAGATTGGCTTCTTGTTTTTAGAGAATATATATGTTTAAGATAAAAGTGTGTGGGTATAAATTTATTCCTGCTTCATCATGATTCTCTATTTGGATAAATTTTCTTAATAAAATTTAAGATAATTTATTATTAGGGTATTATTAACAATTGTTGTCCTAACTTCTTTTTTTCTCATTCATTTCTTAAGCCTGAATCAACAATACTTATGTTATTTTAAAAATTAATAAAAACAAGTTAACTTTAATAATTAGCAAAATGTTAGAGGTGAAATAAGGTAATATTTTAGAAGTATAAATTTTCATCCATCTTATGATTGGAGTTTAAAATATTTCAAGTTTTGGAGGGAGTATCCCATCTTATGATTTGATTTTTCCGTTGTTGTTATAAGTTATTTAACTGGCATTTATCTCGGGAACAAAAAAAGATAAATGCCTTGAAGCTAATTTTTAATATAATTTAGTTATATTTAAAAGATTGTTTAATTTTGGAAATAAGGTAAATTATTTTAAAATGCAAGGATTTTAATGACAAAAACATTATTATCAATATCATCTGTGTAATAAGTATTAATACCTGTGACTATAATTTTGCCTTAAGCATCATACAGGCATTCTTGTAGCTCGTATTTTTTCATGTCTTTTCCCATCCTTACCCCTGGTCTGCTTTCTTTATCTATTTTCTTCTTTGTAAGACTGCTAATTCATTCAAGTGATGTCTGAAATGTACATTCTTTGCGTTAGAATAGTAGAAGTCTTACTGCCTGCTATGCTAAAATTCCCTTTGCGTACTCCATAACATGGGTTTCTATCAGAGTAATATTTGGCGCATATTTGGAGGATAAGACTGGACCATGTCTTGATCTACACATTAGAATTGAATTTCTCATCTCTGTATATCTCGGACAGGATTGGAGCGCCATCTTCCCAATATCATTATAAGCTTCTTGAACCTTCATAAGCTGAGAATGGTATCATGTCTAGTCTTGAGTAATCTCCCAAAAATTGGGCCAATCTTGGCAGCTAATCTAGGCATTAGGCTTTCGGTTCATTTTGACTTTGCAGTCGAAAAGGGGGCTTGATGGAGCCAAATAGGGGTACCACTCAGCGCATCTCCTATTAACTTATTACAGTGGAACTTCCAACTCAGACATCTCCTCTAGAACATAGAAAATCAGAAAACATTTAGAGAAAATTCGAATTTTTAAGTTGATCATTATTAATAATAAAAAACTAAGAAATGTTATAATAATATTGGCAAATATAATAAAATCAACGAGTAAAATCTAAATTTATTTTTGACTTAGCTCGTATATTTAAATCAACATGCTTTTAAGATATTTTAACTAAAATATTTTCATACATTATTCTTTAATCATTTATTGCATATTTTTTCCAAAAATTATTGCCTTTTTTTCAAATGTATTCACTTTAATTGGAACGTTTATCTTTAAATTAGTTATGTTTTTACATCCTAATATTTGTTTATAAATAATAAAATTTATTCTTTGTAAACTGACCAGAAACTGGTGTGACCATCATCCTCAGAAACAGTTTACCGATCAGATAGCACTTTTGATCAATTAAACGATTACAACTATTTGTCGCAAGCGGCAGGTGGCAGGGAGTTTAACTTACCTGATAGAGCATAGCACTCTTATATAAGCCAATAATGGCGTAATAAGACCGGGGATCTCAAAAGGTCCTGATGTGGTTACATTATTATTATTATATTATATTCTTTTTAAACTTTTCTCTAGAATAATGAATTTTTAAGAAAATTATAATATAAATAAGTTATTAATCACTATTCTTGATTATTTAATCATTTTCTGGAAAATAAAAGTAATTTCTCTAATTGTTTCTTAGAAGAGCATTAGAGTTTTCCAAGTAATGATTAAGCATTTCTTTTGTCTTAGACTGAGTTTATACTCCATTCAATTCTGCTTAGCCTGCAAATATCTCGCACCTATTGGCTCCTTCCTCTCTCTACATAGCACTTTCCTCTATGCTGTAGTTTCGAGTGCCTTGATGGATTCTCATTCTTTCTAAAGGATTTCAATATCGAAAAAAAGATCTTACTAATAGGCAGGCATGTAGGGTTTGATGCAAATTATGTAAGAGAGCTATGCTTGTGGACGTCTCAATCAATGGAGATCCCATCCACTCTGGCACTTGAGAGCAGCTATATCACTTATCGAGACAGCAGAACAGGTTCAAATGCCAAGAGAGTCGAAGATGATCAAGGTTTAGGAATTAGCGAATAAATATAACACTCAATCGCCACCTCTCTCTCTATTAATTGAAATATGATAAAAATTGAAAATATTAAAATTTTGAAATACAAAAACTTGCATAAATAATATAAACTTGAATAATTTTTATAATTTAATTTGAGATTTATTTAATTATTATATTTATTTGGGACCCAGAAGTAAAAGTTTTATATTTTTGCTGCTTAGTCCCAATCCTAATATATTATTATAATATTTTTTAATAAAATAAAATTATTTTATATTAGTGGCTTAATATTATATTGAGATTCTATCTAATTTAAATGAAATTTGTTCGTGCTTTTTTATTATATATATAATAATTATATAATGCTTAAATTTTCATATATTTTTAAGTTTTTTTATTTTATTAGGAATTAATATATAATTTCTCTTTTTCTAAGATTATCAATAAATGAAATGTAAGTTTAGAAGGAAGTAATTCTTAGTTTAAATTCTTTATTACAATTAAAGCAATAATTAAATAAAATTAATATAATTATTGGTACCAAGTGGTAAAATTTAAATAATTTTAAAATACTAATTAAATTTTACATCTATGAAGTTATTTATTTCTGAAACTATTATATATTTCAGATTTTTTTTCACTGAATCCTTGCACTTACACTATCAGTCTCAGAACAGAGTTGCCACATCGTGCTCCTCTCTCCCATTATGCACTAAGTGCTGCTAGTCATATGACAGCACTTGCCTCAGCCACCCAAAAAGTTACACGTATTTTCGGTCTTGCTAGAGATAGTTTCATGATTTTGATCCATACCAAGCCATTTGTACTCTTTGGCAGCCTTGTGATGTTGATGTGTATAATGGAGTTATTATTGAGGGAGAATACTCCTATGTTTCAAAATTGTTTCATCCCTAAACCATGGCATGCTGAGACTCCCCTCCTAGCCTCAAGAAGTGACAGTTGCCTTCGAGACTGTAAGAGATGCCCGTGCTAATTTCATCAATAAGGGAAGCCAGATTAATACACATCTTTCAATATTTGTGGCGATGATACTTCCTTAATTAGAGCTTCTTTTGTTTATTATCTGTTCATGATTAGAGCCACTTTGATTAATAGACTCTATACTGAATATATTATAATCTCCAGTTTTGCAATCGATTCTAATTAATTTAATAAAGGATTTTAGATTGATTAATCTGAAACATATATTTTAATGATTCAGATATTTTAAATTTATATTAAACAACTTCCGTAATTGAAATAATTTACTCTTTTAATTAATATTTAAAAGAGAAATAAATTAGCTATTAGGAAGTTAGAGAATTTGATTAATATTTTAATAATAAATATAATAATAAATTAATTTATATATTGTTTATAAGAAACTAGTATTCATTAGTTCAATTTTAGATCAAGTAATTTAGATACTTTAATTCTTACAATATAAACTTATAATTAATATTCTTTCTACTATTATATGTATATATATATATATATATATATATATATATCCTGTAAATACTTTATAATATTCTATTATTTCATTCTAATGATCTATATCTAGCTTGAGTTTAAAAATTCAATAGAAAATAACTAAAAGAAAAGCTTAATAGTAAACAGGATTTACATATGCAACTATAATGAAACTATTTATTTTTTCCTTGAAAAATAAAGATTAACTATAAAGTAATCAAGAGAGCATGAAATTGGAAAATCTAAGAAATTATAATTGCATAAATGGAAGAAAATATATTTAAAACTAACAAAAATTATTTAATATTCCCCTTTATGTGTTTATAGCTTAAAAAATAAAGAAAAATTATAAAATAGTAGGCAATGTATATTTATAAATTATTGATTAAATAAATTAAATTTTAAAATAAAAATTTAGGTCTTCAATTACAGGCTCTGAATCGCACGGGAAGGGCTTCAAATCGCAACTTTCTAGAATTGCCAAAATCTCTAAAATTTAATTCAATTTTAGGAATTTTTGGGAATCTCGAAATTGAACATTTGCCAACACCAAGCTTCATCCTTGCTTCCCAGGGTCATGAATACACAGGAAAGATGCAGAATTTATTAGTTAGCAGGAATAACATAAAATAAAAAATTAAAAAGTAACCCTTCACCCTTTAAAAGATGACTTTATGAAATTGGTCTTGGACTTTTTTGAACAAATTTCCACTTTTCTTTACTTTGCCTATTTTAAGCGATGATTATTTTTTATAATTTGAGAATATATAACTAATATGAAGTTTTTAATTCTCTACAAGATGAGTTATTTCGAGGTCACTTGGATCATTTGAAGTATGAGTTTTTGAAATTAAAGAAATTAAAAAGCCCAAAAGATAGATTAATTTAAATTAAAATTAAATCAAATTAAAAATAAAATTAATTAAATTTAATTTAAAATAAAAATTTAGGTCTTCAATTAGAGGCTCTGAATCGCACGGGAAGGGCTTCAAATCGCAACTTTCTAGAATTGCCAAAATCTCTAAAATTTATTTCAATTTTTAGGAAATTTTGGGAATCTCGAAATTGAACATTTGCCAACACCAAGCATCATCCTTGCTTCCCAGGGTCGTGAATGCACAGGAAAGATGCAAAACTTATTAATTAGTAGGAATAACATAAAACATAAATTTACAAAGTAAGCCTTCACCCTTTAACAGTTGACTTTATGAAATTGGTCCAAGGAATTTTATAGCAAAATTACACTTTTCTTTACATTGCCTATTTTAAGCGATGATTATTTTTTATAATTTGAGAATATATAACTAATATGTAGTTTTTAATTCTCTACAAGATGAGTTATTTTTGAGGTCACTTGGATCATTTGAAGTATGAGTTTTTGAAATTAAAGAAATTAAAAAGCCCAAAAGATAGATTAATTTAAATTAAAATTAAATCAAATTAAAAATAAAATTAATTAAATTTAATTTAAAATAAAAATTTAGGTCTTCAATTAGAGGCTCTGAATCGCACGGGAAGGGCTTCAAATCGCAACTTTCTAGAATTGCCAAAATCTCTAAAATTTATTTCAATTTTTAGGAAATTTT
>ARYC01014872.1:0-10140 GCA_000711775.1 Oxytricha trifallax
ATCTACATTCGATTTAAATATTAAAATTACTATGAATAAATTTCAAAAAATATTATTTACTGCCTAGAATAAAAATTATTACAACATTATGTATGAATAAATTCAAAAATGATTATGTTTGCTAATTTTATTATTATTTCAAAATTGTAAAATCTAAACATAATCATTTTTGAATTTATTCATACATAATGTTGTAATAATTTTTATTCTAGGCAGTAAATAATATTTTTTGAAATTTATTCATAGTAATTTTAATATTTAAATCGAATGTAGATGATTTAGTTAAAAAAAGATTTCTGTAATTTTTTTTTATGTTGATATACTTATTATAAAAAATAATAAAATCTGCTTAAAGTTTAGATAAAGTAAACTCTATTGAAATATGTATTTCCTATGGGAGTATATCTCTTGAAAAGTAGACTGGACATAGTGAGAGTTGCCAAAAATTAAAAATAACATCAAAATAGCAATAAAAATATTGTTAAAAAATGTTGAAAAAATTATGTCATTTTATGAGTAAATTTTCTAATTAGAGTGCGATGCTATGAAGTGAGTCGATTCAGACCTTGTGAGTTTGATTTTTCATTTAAAGTGGAATATTAGAGGGACTACATTTTTGAAGTGGGGGGAGGGGTGGGGTAGGTACCTAGGGGTGAACACATGTTGAATCCTTCATCACTGTCATAGATTTTTAAAAAAAATAATTGTTTTAAAATTCATATTAATTGAAAAGGTTTGTAAAAGTTTTAATTTTAATTTTTGCGGGTGGTATCTGCATTGTACCGTAATAAAGCATAAGAGTGTAATAAATTTTATAAATTATTTTAATATAACATTTTTATATGTTAATAGATAATAAATGCAAATTTATTATTTGAGTTTCTGCCTATTTTCCCCATTTTTCGGTTATATCATTAAAATAAATATTCCTGTTATATTTAAAGATTAATTAAAATAAATATTATATCATCTACAGAACATTTGAAATATCTCCAAAGCTTTTTGTTCTGAATTCTTTCGATAGTAAGGATCTAAGCTTATAATAAATATAAAGAATAATACTTGTGGCATTGTTACTTTGAACTAATTTTCAATATTTATCCATTCATAAGATTAAATATTATAAATATTTAAAAATTTTATTTATTCCTTAATTAGAATATTTTAATATTCATGACCTCCTTGAGCATAAATATTCAAAATATTTTAAAATTATTTCAGAAGCAAGAGGAATAATAATACTTAAATTATATAATTTAAAATTAAATAATGATAAGGTTCTTCTACTCCAAAATAAACTAAATGATTTATATTCAAATTAAATGTACAAATATGTTAATCTATCTATTCCCATGAATTTGGGAATTCGAAATGCTTTGCCTTATCAAACAGTATTTTTAATTAATTGTTTAAAAAATAATAAGTAAAATAAATTAATAAGGGGGGGGCAACACATAAACCAATAAATTATTCTCATATTTTTAACCTCTCTAAATCTCAGTAAATACATGTAAGAGATCAATTTAGTGACAATAAACATGAAAACAGCACTAAAATAGCATAGTCCACTCCATCAGGAACTATTGATCAGCTTGATAAATAATATAATCTTGTAGTAATGCTTTTTTAATTATTTTTTTTCAGAAAGCATTTTATAGTTGTCTCTTGAATTTTTATTTAATTAAGTGTTAAACAAGTTAGGTCTTAACGACTTCCACATATAAATACAAGGGTATGCTAAACTCATATTGAGATAAACCTCATTGTATTTATATGGATGACTTGTTAAAATCTAACTTGTTTAACGCTTAATTAAATCTAAATTTATTTATATATAAAAAAATTATGTTTCAATTTGATCAATTGGTCCTGATGATGGAGTGGACTATGTAAATGTAAAATGCCTATTTAAGTGCATTATTCATGTTTATTACCCCTTATTTGACTTTATTTATGCATTAAAAAATATACTATAATGCATTAATAATTGTTTTATCAAGTAGATTCTCAAAGAATTTTCCTGCTTCAAAACAATTCAAGCCCACGATTTTAATACTGTCCATGCTGAAACCCTAAGCAAAATTGCAATTGAATTTATGCTAAGCAGTTTACTTCATTTAATTTAGAATGTTTGTATTCATGATATTTTTGAAGTTTTTGAGAGACAAAATAATTAATTTTATAGTTTATTCTGTTTATTTAATGAAAATCATTGTGTGGTTGTTTAAGAAAAAATTAATAATAATTATAATTATTTTGAAAACTAGTTTGGATCTTATTAGAAGATATCTAATTGTTGAAGGAAAGAATATTATTATATAAAGCATATTTACATATTATTCAAATTTAAATCCACTTCCTAGATGAGACCCTTAACATAGTAATTATTTTATGAACTTTCAGATCTATCATCTCCTCCCTTTACTTCTTCAATTTTATCTGAATATAATTGCTATGGTCTGACTTAATTGTTTTGTTGTCCCATATATTTCAACTCTTTTCTATTAAGGGGTCTAATAAAATATTAAAATAAATTTTTTCTGGCATAACCAGTTTGAGTGTTCTTCTGTGTCCAAGTACTAGGGTCTGAGGATGTTCCTGATACATGTAATTAAGTGAACAAATTCATCAATATTTAAAACAAAATTACTAAAATACATGACAAATAAATCCATTTTTTTGTTGATTTTAATCTCCTAGGATTTAATGTACTAAACCAATTTCACAATATAAGAGCAAATTTAAATTATAAAAAACATAAATAACTTTATCTTGAAATTACCTTGCTGACAGCATTCAAAATCCCAAAACTCTTTAATGTATATAAGTGCTTTGATTTTTAGGGTATAGTTGGAGTCTTATTGAGGTTAGTAGAGAAATTATGCCAATTTGAATAATGAGAAATAGAAATTAGCGAATTTTAGGTTCTATTTATGATGAAAAATATTTAGATTTACTATTTCAGCCTAGGTATGGTACGAGTATTAATATTGACTTAGTCAAAGCAGTCCTGAATTATGCAGCTATAGCAAAGCTACTACACAAGAGTGCCTCAACTGTTAGGTATCACTGCTTCCTAGCTGTTAAGCATTTATATTCTGGCTCTTGAAAGCATCCTGCAAGAAAATAAAAGTTCACTTAAGCTCATATTGACTACCTCTGAGACTCTAGGACCTTGAAGTATTGGGCATATTTTCCATTAGACTAGTGAGCTGTGATTTTTCATCGCAAGTTTTCTGATATGCGTATCTCTCCATAGACTATAGCCAATATTTATAGACGAAATGGTATTACTTTCAAGACTGTCAACAGAGTGAGGAGAGTGATTGACTTTACAGTGCCATTTTATAGTAATAATTTAAACTATTTATATGTTTAAATGCAGAGAACTATAGATAATAACATCAAGTTCATACATGCAGATGAAGCTGTGTTTACTTTAAACACTTTTATTAATAAGTCATGGTACAAGAAGTATGATAACATAGAAGTTTATGACTAAAAAGTAAAGGTAGTCACCCATGCAATTTTAGATGGTATAAGTGAAGATTCAGGCTTTGAGGGTTATGTGGTTCACCCTCACTCTTTTAAGCGAGAGTAGTATATAGATATAGAGTTCCTACATAAGCTCAGAGAGAAGTGATAACTTATCAGTTCATAAGACTAAGGAGTCTAAGAAAGCTTATGAAGAGATAAACATAACTCCTGTATACAACGATCTTTAGAGCCCATAATTTAATTGAAATAAATTTTACTAGAGTTAAATTCAATACTTACTACATGAAGCTACTGCTGTATCATTTAATTCATGATTTGACAATTGATGCAGTAGACTTAATACAAAGTAGTTTCAAGAGAGTGACTAAATATAAGACTACGATATGATCAAGGAAAGTAATAATCAATATTTGTTAATAAGTTTTAGATTTAAATGAATGAAATAGCTCACATATTATATGGACCCTTAAAAGGATTATGCTTCTCTTTCTTTTCTTTTCTTCTCTTCTCTTCTCTTCTCTTCTCAAAGCTTAACAGACCCTAAGTTTCTTCTCATACTGCCATATTCTGCATCTATGTTCATTTTCTCTGGCTTTTAAATATCCTTATAAAGTATATAGCTAACTTAATAAGTTGTCTGTTATTTTCTATATCTATAAACCTTAGCATACTCTTTCATAAAATATATACTAGTTCCAGATTTTCCTCCAAAGTTATATGTCTAAGCTTACTTGAAAGATAAGGATGCTTCTTAACTAGCCAAGCTGAGCTTAATAGATTGCCTTGCTTCTTCTAGTCTTCCGGAGAGATAGAATATCGTTCTTATGTGCTTCTTCAATTATTTCTCTGAGATACTCCTCTTTTATTGTACATAGAACACCAAAGAAGAAGTTCCTCTCTGGTAAATTATTAGAGAGTTGTTTCTTGATAGGAAGGTAAACTACCACTTCCTCATCTTATATGACACCCTCATAAAATTTAGTGACTGAAATCTCAGGGTAGTTGGGAATTTTCTATTAGTTTAATCTCTTTATTTTTAAAAGCTTTCTTCTCTAAAAAGTATTGCTTTTAAGAATGAAATATTGGTACCTTCCATCAATGGAAGGAATAAACCAACTGTATAATTTGTTACTAATCATCAAGTTATCTTACCATGTAAAGTTAGGTATCGATAGAGATCTTCCTTACTTCTAAATCTTGAGATAATTTCTTGATCAACTCTCTTCATTTGATCATTGAGTGATTTCATCTTTGTTCCTCTTCCTATAAATGAATTTCAAATTATAATTTAAAGACATCTGGATCCTATAATTTAAAAACTTACTATTAAATATGGCAATCTTATAGGAGGTCAACCCTGCAAAGATACGTTAAGAAAGTTTTCAGAAGCTAAAACAAACTGCAAAGAAGGAGCTCCATTTTTATCAATTTAGTTCCATTAAATTAGTTCTAAATTAGTTTTAATTTAATTAGTACTGGTACTAAATTCGTTTAATTTTAATTGATACCAATTTAATTGTACTAAAACTTAATTAGTACCTAGTTTTAAACATATGAAATTTTAATGGAAAAGCTCCAAAATGGTACCAAAATTAAAAAAATTAAGCATAAAATTAGAAAAATTTATAGTATAAACTAAGTTTAATATGATCTCAAACACTTCAAAATCAACCATTATTGTTGCAATTCCAACTTTTTTAAAGAGTAACTTTAACTAGAGAAGTTATTAAAGTTATATAATAGAAATTAGTATTTAAATTTAAAGATGGCGGCTAACTTAAATCGTAAAGCAGTCTCTCTTGGAGCAGGATAATCATAGTTAAACTTTAACTAAATTAAAAAGCTTGAAATTATTTATGTTGAGATGGAGGTAGAGCTAAGTGCTCTTGAGTAAGAAGCAGAGGTTTTATAATTAAATATTAAACCAGAAGTATAATACAGAGATAGGAATTTAAACTTAAATTGATTATGTTGAGGAAGAAAAAAAACAGTTACCAGTTGAAAAATAAAAAAGTTTTAATGTCAAGAGTGCTAGAATTTTTTCTCTTCTGAATAAAGCTTGAATTGGGATATTAAAAAGAGATTCATACTGGAAAGGCTAAGGTGTATTTCAAGCACGATAAGGTATGTGGCAGGTATTAGTGCACGACATGCATGAAGTCATAAACTCATTCAGCTAAAGTTAAATGACATATACATTATCATCATATTAGTGAGTTCTTGATTTATGATGTAGAGACTCAAAAACTAGTACCAGCAAGAGAAAATCATATTCTCTTGAGTCTTAAAGAGAATAACAGGAAAATCTAAAGAAGCAGAAACGATTTGAAACAATGAATCAACCTGCAGGAAATACCTTTTAAGCATATATCTAGGAGAGATATGTATATTCCTGCATTGAATGAAGTTGATCTTAGCAGTAGCATTGAAAAATATTTGAATGTAAGCGTGTTTAACAAAGTAAAGCTCATAGTGGTTGATGAGTATGCATTTAAGGTTTACCCTATCAACTATCTAATTAAGAATGAGCAGTACCAGAATGAATTCGGTAAAGAATATATTGTTCTAAGAGAGGCATAGAGAAGAGACTGCAAGAATTTGCTAAAGTTAAATGGTGTTATTTTAGGCTTTGGTTTTCGCACTAAGACTAAAGAAATTTGAAATGACTCTTAGAGACTATATATATATCATAACAGATTCCCAAATAATTTGAATGATATTCTATCAGATATGATAAAGGGTGTCAAAGAGTTGCAAAAGCTTGGATATGCTCATAGAGATTTGAAGCCTGAAAATGTTATGTTGAACCTATCCCCTTAAGAAGTAATTATCATCGATTTCAAAGAGCATAACGGTAAGAGAATATAACCTTAGCTAAGGTTGTTGGTACCCCTGGATATTTTCGAATCAGAGAGAATTGGACTAATAAATCTCTTTAATGGGATGTATGGGCAGTTGCTGCTATTGTAGAAATACGTTTGAAATTGGTAAAATCATTCTAATTAAATTAATTATTATTCAAAATCTTGGCAGTTAAAGTTGGCCAATCTAAACGATTTTGATCTCATTCGATAAAGAATTCAAAATAAGCTGGAATTTATTATTTGCGGTACTATTTTATCGCATTCCTGGTGCGAAATAACTTCACTATTATTAAACGTCATTAAATTAAATAAATTGAACCCTCACATTAAAGTGAAGATATTTCGCTCCAGGAATGCGATAAAATAGTACCGCCATTAATAAAGTCCAGCTAATTTTGAATTCTCTATCGAATGGAGATCAAAATCGTTTAGATTGGCCAACTTTAACTGCCAAGATTTTTAATAATAATTAATTTAATTAGAATAATTTTAACAATTTCAAATGTATTCCTACAATATTATTTTAGAGAGCGATATTGAGAATATTTCTTTCTTTGCCACAAAGCATGAAAAATAATCAATAAGTTTGGCTTCTAAACATATATAATAGGAAGATGTCTGCAATGAAATTAAGAAGCTTGTAGAGATGATAATCGTTAGAGCTCCAGCTTATCCAAGGCAATCGTTAGAAGACATGCATGAACCACTACAGAGAGCTAGATTCAAGAAATACCACAAAGTTAAGCAGATAAAATTTGTTTGAATTAAGTACACTAATAATCATTAAATATTCATTAAATTCACAAAAAACCTGCGTTTTCTCTTCTAACCACAATAAGACCCCAAATATACACAGCAACTCAAAGTTCTTATAAACCTCATTAAGGGGTTTTGGGTTTTGATTATTAATAGTGCTGTTCTATCTAACAATTTTAATGCAGATCATAGTCAAACCAGTCATTTTCTTTATCATGCCTGTCATTGTAGTTAGCATTTCCATTATTAACCTTATAAGACCATTGGATATTTTTTTTTTTATTAAATCGTGCATTATAGAACATTTCGGACTTCTTAATAACATTAAAATTTGTTTTTAAAATTGGTAAGTGATATGTTCTACTAAAGATTAAAAATTAAAAATAATTATGATGTAAAATATTGTAAAAATTAAATTGCTAATTGAAATTTATAATACCAGGATGCGTTTTCTTCTTTTCTAATTTAACTTCCTCCTTTGTAATATGAATATATTATTTATAGATAAAAGTAAGGCAAACAATTTAAACCCTACATTCATTTTCCCAGATTATAGCTCCCTTCATCTTTATTGCCTATATTATTTAAGAAAAAAAGATTTTTGAAAAAAAATATTTCATTAATTATAATTTATGATTGAATTGAAGCTTTAATTTATAATAAAATAAAAATATAAATATTAAAATATATATAATTAATATTCTGTTCTACTCAGTTATTTATACATTTATTATTTTTCTTAACATGATTTATTCCAAAATTTTCAAGTCTTAAGTTGCTTAAGCTATTCATAAATATATTAATAATATTAAAAATATAATTTAATTTAAATTATATTTAATTAAAATTCCTTCATTATTACCAGATATAATGTAATTGTCTCTATCGATTTTAATGCTAACTTGATTCTAACTTTCAATTAAAGAAACTTTGGAACTTTCTGCTCTCATAAGTTTAAATTTTAACTTGTCTTACAAATTTATTAATAATAAATTTAAACATTAGTTTCATGAGGATGAAAAATATATTTAGAAAAAATAAACATATAACAAATTTTGAAACATTTAATGACATTTGGGGCATCAGTTATTTGCATTGTCTTTGTTGAGACTTTATTTCCTAATTATATGTTATCTACAGCTTTTTAATATAAATTATAATAATTAAAATTATTTTTGTAGTTCCTGTATTGCATCAGAAAGTCTGTTCTTAGATTGTCTATTTAAATTATAGATTTTATAATTTAATGTAATATCTTCCAACGAGATTGAATCTTTCTTTGAAAAGAATGAACAATTATAATTATTAATATAAATATTTATTTTTTAATAATAATAATAATAATAATAATTAACTCGCATCGAGGGTTCAAGACCCCCTAAGCATATCAATTAAGAAAGGACAGAGTCCTTTTGAAGGTGTGGCTTAGCCAACTTCTACCTGATACAGCATGTCCCTAGCAGGGCGAAGTGCTGATTCGTTTTCACGAAGGTTTTTTCTTAACATGACGGTCGTAATCTACAACCGAAGGATTTGAGTCCTCAAGAGCTAAGATGTCATCCATCATTTCTATGTCAGCGTAAATCGAGTATTGATTAGGTTGCTGATCTGTAATCAAATTCTGGGTCAGATTTTAAAATATACCGAGCTGGATCTTAATTTGACGTCATGACTTAAGCTAGGTCAAGGTTAATGGGTACCTAGTTAATAGGAGTGTAAGGCTTATACTCGAAGTTGACTCCGACTCCAGGTTTAGAACGGAAAGGAAGCAGTACCGTCTAATGGGGTCGAGGTTTGGTATCGTTTTCTTCTTCTGCGTCTTATTCTCCTAGGACGACTGGGTCGTGCTGGTTTTGTTTCTGCTTTTGTGCTTTCCATCTTTTGACTTGGGATTAGTACTTAACCAAGTTTTTCTCAACTAGAGGGAAGAAGAACTCGATGGAAACACGAAGAGCCTCCATTTAAGAATTCAAGTATTATTGAACTAGCAGGCCAGCGAGACCACTAGTGGGTTACTACTTGAAACGGAGCTTGTTTGCAAGTAAGGTAATCCACTACCACGCAACTCTACGGATGGACTTTGGTTGAGTGTTGAATTTCGTCATCTCGTATATTAAGTTGGATTCTAATTTAATAATTTTTATTTTTTAATTTTTCAAAACATTAAATAAAAATGAAAACTTAATATTTCAGCGAAATGGCTTTGAGTTGATCCTTCAAATCATTAAATTCCTCAGGTTTATAATATAATAATAGTTTAAATTTTAAAAAAATAAGATGTTTTAGGAACTTTATCTTTGGTTCGATTGCTTAATAATCATCTTAATTAAATAATGTATATTTTTAAAAAACAATATCTAAGATTTAAACCTCAAAAAATATAATTCTAAAAAATTATATAATTTTTTTTTAAATTAAAAGAATTATTTAAATTGTATATTTATAGTTGAGATTTAAAAAATAAGGCTTCTTAATAATAATTAATTAACTATTATAACCTCATAATTAAATTGATCTTAAAGATCAAATAAAAATATATTTTCTTAACAGAGATATAAACTAAAATTGAATGTTGAAATTCTTTATTATTTTTGTATATAGCCAAATCTAATAAAGTTAATTTCAATATTTTTTGAAAATTATAGACATATTTAAGCTTTTTAATTTTGTTAATGTAGTTTATTGCCTATTCAGTTTCTGTACCAGTTACTTAGATTTCATACTCCTTTTATATTAATAATTATAACATTTATTTACTTTTTCTAGTGTACATTTCTATCTTTAGGAGTATTGTTGTATTTCCATTAAGGTTACTTTGTATCAAATCCTTCATTTTTAAAATAAAATATAAAAATTGTAATTTAATTTTAATTTATGAATTAATATTATTGATATTATTTAATATAAATGATATTATTAAATATAAATGCATTGGTATTTGAAGATTAATTTTCCTCATATATTTTAATTGTTTCTGTTATGATGACATTAAACTTTTCTTAAAATATTGATTAATTAGAAA
>ARYC01014873.1:0-13902 GCA_000711775.1 Oxytricha trifallax
TAACCAAATTTAGGTAAAAAATCAAGAATTTAATAACAAAAAATGTTAATCGAAACAATTTGAGGCAGTATGACTTTGAAAAATTTATCAATTTATCATAAACACTAATATTTATATTTGTTTTTATTCATATTACTATTTGAATAATTTCCCAATAATTTTAATATTTTAACCTATAATATTTTTATCCAGAATCTTGGAGACAATATATAGTTCACTTTAATAGTAACAAAAAATCACTTTCATTCTAAAATAAATTAATCCTACATATTATTATCTTATAATTCTCTTTTTTGTTATTATTAAAGTGAACTATATATTGCCTCCAAGATTCTGGATAAAAATATTATAGGTTAAAATATGAAAATTATTGGGAAATTACTCAAATAGTAATATGAATAAAAACAAATATAAATATTAGTGTTTATGATAAATTGATAATTTTTTCAAAGTCATACTGCCTCAAATTGTTTCGATCAATATTTTTGGTTATTAAATTCTTGATTTTTGACCTAAATTTGGTTAGTGAGATAATTATTGATTTTATTTTTTGAATTGATAATTGTGGGTGCGTGAGAGAGGTACCACCCTCATTTTTAAATCAAAGAATTCAATAGTTTATTGATTTCTCCTACTTCTAATTACAGTATTGAACTTTGCATTTGGCATTATCTAGCTAGCCTAATCTAAATGTGCAGTTTTTAGTATAGATATTTTTATAGATCCAATAAGTGAAGGAGGGTCATAATTCTGATTGCTATTAGAATTATCACTCAATTTGATTTTATTGCAAAAATAAACACCTTCAATAGATTGTTTGGATTATTCACTTGCACTCATAATTGCATCATCAATAAGTGCGCTAGAATTGGAGTAGTTGCTTCTTTTGAGCTATTATTCATATATTAGCCAAGTCTTGATTCAAATAAGCATTCTACTGGTTACTTGGTGAAATCAGGAATATTCTTTACTTTGTATTATTTTGAGGAGGCTTGATCTTGTGCAGACATTTTATTAAATATTATTAAATCTAATAAAAGTACTTAATCTCAATATACTTCAAACTTAAATTACAACGATATCAAAATCATACCAGTTAATATTAAATAAACATTATATTATTAACAGTTTCCTGTTTTTACTATTTTTATATATTTTATCAATAGTATTTCACTGTTCTGGTCTTGTATTTTGTTACACTATGACCTTTTCAATAATTTTGCTTAAATGCGAGTTTACGACAAATGGTCTGGTGTTGTTTATTTCTGGATATAGTTCCCTCGGCTTTTGCTAAACAAGACCAGACATCATTCTGTTATAAATTGGGGAGGTCCCCAAATTGATCCACTTCATTATAGTTTGAACTATAGCTTGATTATGGTTTTCTGATTTCGCAAGCATTTTTCTATCAAAACCACCCTGTCCAATTTGCTTTGTTGAGATTACACATCAGCTTAGTTTCCTAACAAAATCTATATACATTCTATTCATTATGTATTGCTGTGTCTGCTTGCTTTTTTATCTATAGGTCTAAAATTATGATATCAGCGAACCAATTGTTGTAGAACTCCACCACTTGTCTCAAGGTTTGTTCTCCTGGTTTATACTCTTTCTTATTAAATTGTCATACCTTTAATTGGTTGGGGTTATTTCTGGCTTTAGTAAGTCTTTATACTTATTAAAAAATCCCTTCAAGTCTTTTCTATCTAAGCAATGATCTATGTCTCTTATTGCTTTGTTTAATTGCTGTTTTGTGTCTTAGTAGAGGCGAAATTCATTCTTGATGTTATTCTTAACAGCCCAATATGGTGATTATTGATACCAATTATTCGTATTACTCTGCTTTTCTAGTTTGCTTTCAAAGCAATTTTTTATTAGCATTTCAAGATCTTCTGGTATAATGTATTATTTTTCTTCTATGAATGTTCTCCAGCCTTGTTTCCTGACATTAATGATTCTTACTAATTTTTTATTTTCAGTCATTTTCAAGTCATTATTCATAAATTTAATCACTAACTTTACTTGGATCAGATTGTGATCTTTAAGTTTCAATTAATCAAGTTTCCATTCACTTGTTTTAACATTTGAAAATATTTGGTCAAGTCGACTCACCTTTGTGTGATATTTTTCACTCCTTCGGGAATTGATTGCACTGATCCCTCTTTTTTAGACTTTTACTAAAGTCTTTAGGTGAAAGTTAAAGTTACGCATTACTATTATTCTTTGCTTGATGCATTTCTATTTGATTGATATAATATGAATATTACTCTATTTTGGAGCTCTTTCACTTCATCGTTTGAGTATGGTGGTATATACATTGTTATCATATGAACTGGGAATCCTCCTGCGTTAGGTATGCTCTACGTCAAATACTATCTAAGGATTTTTACAGTTTTCATTTAGTATTTGCCAATATTTAAAGTGAGTACTCCCCATTTCTTGCGAGTTGTGTTTGCGTTATATTTTGACTGTTTAATCCAATAACTCTTTGGAGTCTCGTTTCAACTAGAGCAATAAAGTCTGGTTTCCTATCTGTTAAATTCTTCAACATTGAGTCTTGCTTGAGTTTTGAGTTAATTCTTCTAACGTTAGACAGAAAAAATTCTAGTTATACATGTTAGGCAGATATCTACTGCGTTAATTCTCCTCAGCAAATCGTTTATTTCTTTTTACTAAACCTTCTGCTTAACTTTGTAGTTTAAAGAATTGGAGCTCTCGGTTGTTGTCTAAAGTGATAGTGTATTTGTTTAAGTTTTTGTAGTTATTTTTATTACTAACTTCATCGTTTGGGTAAATTCACTTCTGATTTGTTGGTTGCCGCTTTGATTATTTAAAGTATCTATTATGGATCTCTGCTATTGTAGTTTTTCCATATCTTTTTCTGTGTAGATTGGCAAACTTCTCCTCGAGATTGTTACTTCTGTAACTTCCATCTAGTTCCCGCTAATCTGTCATTTTTTAATTTCTAAAATTAATTATCGATATCATATATTATATTTATAAAAAAGATAATCAAAAATATTCTGTTTTATAAGAAATATTATATTAACCAAGCTTATTTGAAGATACTTTAAATTTTAATGCGCAATAATAATAATATATATATTTATAATTCCTATATTTATTTAAATTTTAACAAAATTTTTTATAATTTTGTAGTAATTTATAAAGCATATTAAGTATATGTTTGATATTAGGACCTTTTGAATTTTAAATGAGAATAATTTAATGTAATCAATTTTAAATGAGTTTATTCTGCTTATTTAATAACTAATTAATAAATTTGATAAAATTATATTCTTTATTATTATTATTATTATTATCTATTATTAACTTTAAATTTATACTATTTCTAAATCTTGTGAGATGTTTGATGAGTATAACTCAACTGATTGTAGACTTTAGTAATCCTTAACTACACTTGTTGTTGCTTATTCTAGACAAATCAATCTTTCAAATAAAACATTATTTTATCATATTATAACTTAAATTAAGAATTTTCTATATAACTGTTTAAACTAACTGATCTTAATAGTTTGCACTATATTTATCAACCACACCTCCAAGTGAGTTGACTCCATTCAAGTAACTCAAGCACTACTTTCATCTACGAAATTGAAACTGCTTTCCTTGTCAGTTAACTTGAAGATTCAACAACTTCAACAGCAAAACGTGTAAGTTTGGTAAGCAAGGTGACCTTCCTTTTAGGTAATACGGCCTTCAAGCCGATTTAAGTGAGTTGAGTATGCAGCTTCAAACCGAAACTGCAGCTTGAAGTTGCTGGTTGTTGTCTTTTTGAACTTTTAACATCGAAATCAAGTGAAGTTCAAACTCCTATCTGTGAATTAGTTGAATTGCAGTTACTGCTGTTGAAAAAGAATTCATTTGGTTGATTATTAAAATATAATAATTTATTAATTATTAAAGTTTGAATACTTATTAACAAGAAGAAACTATAAAATGCAACAGCAAAGTAATTAGGAAGATCATTTTGGTATTTAGATTAAACTACTTATTAAATCAACTAAATAGTTAAGATATTTTAAATTAATAATGAATATTGTAAATTTAATATAAAAGTAATAGTGTAAAAATAGGAAGAAGATTAAATGATTTATAATGCAAGAATATAATAAATATAACATTATAAATTTGATTATCTCTGTACTTTTATTAAATAAAACTTAGACTAATACCATTAATCTCAGGAATTCTTCACCATCAATGTATTCTTGCTTATCATCCTCGTTCATGTGACTTCCCGATCATTACCTCTGGTTTCTCTTCCTTTGTTATTATTATCATCTTACTATTCTGACTACTCATTCATTAACTTGATGTTTGAAGTGTGATTATCTGCCTTTAAAATAGTAGTTATGTCAGGAATTGTTATGTATTTGGTAAAGAGATTATAAAATTTTAGTTGAATAAAGAAATAATGTAGAAATTTACTTTATAATTAACTTATTTAACAAATTAAAGACTTGGTTTATTAAATTATGGTTATGTAATTTATAAAAGTTTGTCGGTAATTCTCAGTTTCCTTAATTAATTGATTTGATTATCTTCTTTTTAATATATTTATAGTATATTCCTTGATTATCCGATACAAACTATAAAAACTATTAATATGACTTGAGTAAATAGACCTTACTCTTAAACTTCTTTGATTAAATTTTATACTTAAAATATATTCTATTAATTAGTAGATTTAATTATTTATTGAATATTAATAAATTCTAAATGTTATTTAATTCACACATGCATCTTAAACTTTAATCACACTATATATCATTATGACTCGAGAAGGCTCACATCTCCAGGCCTTTAGTGACTTTTACTGGTAAGACTTGTATCAAATGGTATTTTCTAAATCCTTCAATGTCGATATTTTCTGCCCTCCCTTTTATGAATCTTCAATATAGTCGCTGAGTCTCTAGTTGCTTCTCTTTTTCCAGAGTAGTTTCACTAAATCATGAAGCTTTCTCGCTCCTTGGCTGTCAACTGACCTCAAGCGCTGCCAGAAGACCGCTTCGTTCTCACAGTACTGGATATATATATATGCAACCTCTTGATTATCTTTAGCACCTATTTCCTCTATCAATCATCTACTATAGCTTTCTCTCGGAACTCACAGAGCATGCTATAATCACTAATCCATCCCTCTTGAACTTGGTATCACAGCCCACACTGTTGATCTCTTTCATAAAAGCAAAATACCACTTCTATTTTTTTGATTTGCTGCCTTAATTGCTTATCCTCTCTAAAATAGATGTCATACCTGTTCCCCTTTTGTAACTTAAGTTTTAGATACTTAAAATCACAAGAGTTGACGATTATTATAAGGGCTCTCTCTTTTATACCTCCTCATTACCTCAGATGATAGTGATTACTATAAATTAGCTTAGTCCTTAGAGAGTATGAAATCACATTGATATAAATCTTTAGGTTATATTGGAAAAGCACCTCGGATTAAAAATTTAATATTTAAAGTTTCTTTATAGTCTCTTCTACAACTAATGCGTGATGCTTTGTGAATTTTGCTGATAGAAATAGACTATTTTGTTCGAATATTGCCAGAGCCCAGTTATCACATTACCAATAGAAAAGAATGAGCTGTTGTCGATTATAGTATCGAATTCGTTGAGTATCACAATTTCATCTTTTTAAGAATGCCTGCAGTATGTTACTTTGTCTACTCGAATATCTTCGTGGATGAAGCCAAGTATTTTATCTGTCTAATTTTGAAAGTTTTCAATATATTCAATAATTGTGATTTTTTTTACCCTTTAACGAATAGTAAGTAGTAAGCAACTAGTGCTTATATCCAGGTTTTGCCTGAATCCTTGGCATGTTCACTATCGCACAATCTTAGTTATCACTTATAATCAAACTTGTAATTATTGCTTAATATTGTGAATGTTAGTAGACTCGTTTTAGAATTGTAACATATTAGAAAGCCTGATAATCTCTCTGGATCATTTAAGCCTTAAAAATTATTACTAAGGCTAAGCTGCTCAACAACTTTTGGAGTATCTACAACTAATCTTGAATCAGTAATGGAAAGTTCCATTGACTTGGCCTTAACTGCATTCTTAACCCATTCTTATTCATCTTCTTTTAATATCGTCTCTATGTTTGACAAAGGTTACTCTTTGATAATTTCTATCACTAAAATAAAATTGTGTAGGTTTAATTTTATTTAGCTATTCCAAGTATTAGCTTGGACACATGTTGTCTTTAGCTTAGTAATGAGAGCAGTTTCGTTAAATGTTGACCCTCATCTTGCTAGACAATTATAATCTTAGCAATTTGATTGCAAGAAGCCGCTTATCGTAGAAAGCAATCAATTTAGACATGATGCCCTTCCACAAAAAGTTGTGAGGTTTCACGCATATTATTTTAGCTTCATCAGCTGTGATACCAAAAGATAACCAAGTCTGGCTAAGAGAAAGCAACTCTTTCTAACTCCAGTTAAGTCCCGTGATAAGGTTGGGCTTGATTAGCATGCTTAATTTTATAAGGCCGGTACTTGCTTGCAAGAGATTATCTTAAAGTTAAATTACTATGCTTTATACAATAGCCTCGAGAAAAGCAAAGTCTTCATGTTCAATAAAGTCAAAATCTTCACAGGAGTAAAGGTAGGTGCCAGCATCTTTAACAGCAGCCAACCTTCAGACTTGTATTCCAGTTCTTTTTTAGCTAGGAGTAGATTCATTACCACAACAGCTTCAAGTAGTAAATGTTCAAATGTTTACGCTAAATAATAAAAAATAAACCTCATCTTAAACTTTAGTAGCTTGGTGATGGATCTAAATTGTCAGCAACTTTTTGTGTTCTAAAAAGGATTTTGTCAAAATTGTGAGTAGCTAGTTTTGTATTTGAGTTTGAGCCGTGGTATAGCTCTATAGAATATTTTGGGCTAGTTGTAAGATAAGGCCCTTATATTTAGAACAGTCAACAAAATTAGAGATGCTATTGACATCCATGGATTAGTCTAAAGCCATCTATAGAGTTTTATCTTATAAATTGTTTGCACTTTAATCATTTCCTATTTAATATGAATGAGAGGCAACTTGATAGCGCTTGATTTTATATCTTTCTTTCTGATAACTTCTTGAATGATTTCCTTGCTTAGATCAAGTAAGGGAGGAACATCAAAAACAGTCTTATCCTTAACCTCTTTAAAAGTAAACTTGAAATTCTCAATAGCCTCCTTAATTGCCAAGATGTGAGTACTAGTAACTTTTTTAAAAAGCTTTTAATTTTTCTTTGAGAATTTTGATCATCGTTTGCTCTTAATAATTTAGCTTTGTGAGCTCGACCATGAGCAGTTATATTCATCACATCTCTATGGCATGTTTTAACTAAACTACATGTCAAGATGATCAGAAAGCTCCACATCCTCACTTTAATCGTAGATGAGGGTTTTAACTATACCTCATGTTGTTACTTTATAAATGTGGAAATTAAATTATAATATTAAAAAGCTTTACTAATTTAAATTAAATTAATTTATTAATCGGTAAGAGTTTATTTAATTACTTTATACATAATAAATAATCATCAAAAAGTCTCTGAAGTCATCATATATCTTTAATTTGACAAATGTAAACATTTTGACAAAAAATGTAAACATTTGGACATGAATAAGTAATATAAGTTATTTCCATTTTAATCTTTAAATTAATTGATTTTTGTGATAATTTGTGATTTTTTGTGATTTTCTCAGATTTCAATCAAGATTTTACAATAATTAAGTTAATAATTAAGAATTCTTAATTGAGCTTCTCAACTTATTATCACAACCTCATATGTTATATAGTAATTTAATCAACAAATTGTAAAAGATATAAATTCAATTAGGATTTCTAAATGAAGAACATACAGAATTAAAAAGAAACTACAGGGGGGAAGTTTCCTGCACTGGTTTATAATAAAAAAACATTTTAGGGAGGTTTCCTGCAGCTTTTTTATTTTTTATTTTTTCATTAAATTAATCTTTATGACAACAATCAAACAACTTAGGAACAATATTCATTGTTATAATTATGCTTATTTTATTAAATCAATAAGTCAATTTCTCTCTTAAGATTCCAGTGACTCTGACATTTTTCATCTGATGTTTGTAGATTCTGTCTCTTAACCATATTATTGCTGTACTATACTAATTCCAAATATTGTATCCAATTGTTAGTGTAATTATGATTCAATTTATATTGTTCTTACCATTCCTAAATAATGTTAGACAATATTTTCTTGAGCTACTTCAATGATGGACAATATGCTCTTAATATTTAATGGGTCAAGAAATATTAAATTTGTTAATTTATGTAAAATTTATTAAATTTAACATAAATAAAAAAACAGTGCAGGAAACTTCCCCCTAAAACTACAACTAGTTTATGAAAAAAGTGAATGATGAGTAAGAGTTGTTAAAAATTGCTCAGGGTGAGTTGTATGGCAGATTCGGATCAAAGGTTGACATCTATACATACCTCACAGAGATTCGTAAGAAATTACAAAAGCCTCTGATATTATTTATAGTGAATATATATTTACCACCAATTGAAACAGTTAACAAAGACTTATTTGAGATAAGTTTTTAAGGAAGAAAAGGAAGTCTTAAACAATAGCAATGTCAAGCTGATCAATGTACATAAATACGGGAGCTCTCTGTATCTAACATACTTAATTCAGCTCTAAGATTAAAAGTTTTCTACAATACAATGGATATAAAAAGAAATATATTGACAGAATCTTCTTTTCAATGTGCTGCATACAGTAGAGATATAATATTTAAAGACTTTGATTCAACATGAACAGATTGTAAGAAACGACCCTTTGCCATAATGAGGAGAAAGGTGACTTCATTAAGATATCGAGTTAATGGTATGAGAAGCTGACTAAGCATCCATTTATATCAAGTAATAGATATATATGTTATCTCACTACCTACTATACACTTATTGAAGGAGAGTAGCAGAAAGATCGAAGCTCGCAATCACAAGATAAAACGAGAATTGTCTAAGAGCTTTTCGAACTTAAAGGCAACTGGAGTGAATTCTACATAGATGAGATAAAATTTTGATGGTCATTCAGAAGGAAAATTTAATCAAAACGATTAAAAAATAGGAAAAGACGCTCCATCAAGATAATTTTAATTTAACATTTGATTTTAAGATATCTTTAATTAAATTTTATCACATATTAAGAACTCTTATTAAGCCTTTTCTACATATTTACAAGAATTTTGACTATTTTATACTCTTAATGCTCATTTTGATCAGTGACACGTGCTCGATTTCTTTTTCATTATTTGTTAAATTTAGTTTATGCTTTTTGTAAGAGTTTTTGAGTAAACTAAAGTAATTTTCGATAGGATTTGTCTCGGGTGAATATGGAGGGCAAAAGACTTGTGGTATCTATACAGTTTAGGGTCTCTATGACCCTCTTGCTCTGATGTACCCTCAGATTATCGCAGACAAGAGCGAATTTTCTCAATCCAGTTTTTTCTTTTAGCTCATTGGAGAATTCGATAAACCTCTAAATGTCAACAGACTTCTTATAAATCTTAAAGAACTCAAAGCCCTCAGATTCGTATATTGCAGCATCAACTGCAAAAGCAACGCTATAACTGCTCCTATTACTTAATTGGGTATTTTTGCCCTAACTGCAATACTCGAGCTTAGCTTGTGTATTGAATGAGAAGATTTGTTTCATCAACATACAATATGCAGTGATAATCCTTTCTTAATTGTAAAAGTTAATTTTACATGTCAAAGAGGTATTAACCAAAGTTCTGAGCCTACAGTTAAGTTTTTGTTTTGATGGTCAGTATAGCCTTACTCTTGATTTTTAACTTCTCATAAAGTTTACAGAGTGTGGAAGGGGATATAATCAACTCTGGAAACTACCAATGAAACATCTGGCATCTTTTTTATAGTATGAGACCGGCGAATTATTTCAGGAATTTATCACCTGATATGAACTCGATGTGATTCACTTATAACTTTCTTGATTTCTCTTACTGCCAAGTCAATCGTTTAAGCAATTAACTCACATAGTTTATAGAGCATGAAGTGCTTAGTTTCCACATTTCATAATCTTTAAGAGCCTCTCTGCATATTGATTTTACTAGTGGGAGAGGAGTCATAGAAATCTTTTATACTTCTGTGATAGAAAAAACATAAACAGGTTGGTTTATAATAAACCCTCTGGGAACCTTAATCCAAGAATGAATTGTAATTATTAAACAGTTAATTATTTCAGAATTAATAATTATTAAATATAAAATGAAATGCAAATACTACTCCTAAACGTTACAATTCCTGTGATATTCGAACCACCAACTCTCGATAAATTATAAATCAATGTAAACTTTTTGACATATGTTTATATATTTAATCTACAAATGTATTCAATTTATCTTTGAATAAGTTAGTATTATAAAATAAATTTTATAAAATATTGGCAATAATGGATGGTATAGATGGTATATAGTCCAGTTTTCGGCTGCACTAAGAGGGGTCAGATACGCAATCTAAAAGCAAAATGAAAGAGACCATGCAATAAGGAAAGTTGAAGAGTACCTAGCCAAAAAATATCTATGTAAAAAATGCCACAGGAGATATGGTCATCGCAATCACTCTGCAGGCACAAGAAGGATTGTGAGGAGAAACTCAAACAGCAAATGGCCAAGGAATTGCAAAACCTTGCTGACTTAGACTTCGCTTATGACAACCTTAACAGGCCCCCTAATCCAATACGATGCAATGTAACTGTGTATACCGTGAGGACCTCTTTGAGACAAAGTCAACTATAAAGAGATTGAAACCTTTTTAGAGCAATTATCATGGACTGTCCTTGGGACTCAACGATGCTTAACCTAGACTACAATGTTCTTTCAGACAAGAGGATAAAGAATATGCCAATTGTTTTACTCCAGTAAGACGGCTTCCTATTCAATGTGGGTTATTAAAGGTAAACCGAAGGTGACCCTCGACTTCTTTAATCTTCACTGTTACAGATGGGTCGAAACAGTGGTATAGGTTAAGCTTGATAAGAATGGAAACGAATTCAAGGGTCCAGACAGATACCTACAACATGAAATGGAACAATGCTTGGTTGGAGTCAAGGGAAAGTACGATAGAAATAAAGAGTTAACAAAGTTTAGACAAAGCCTGAACGTCATAGTGAGTCCAACGAGGAGGCATAGTAAAAGCCAGACGAGATATATATACCTTGTTTGGAGGTCTTTGTCACACCTAATAACATCAGACCAAGCTAGACTACAATAAGCAATCAAGTTTGATTAATTTAAGCTACAACAATAAGTTTTAATTATTTATATTTTAAAAGTTAAATTAAATCTAGTTTATATAATATTAATCAAACTTTAAAAATCAAAATAAAGCATATTTAATAAGCATAAGTTTTATACTAAATAATCTTAAGTTTACTCGACATATTTTCTTGATTATTCATTAATTAATCATAAATTACTAATTATCCATTAACTAGATCAGAAACATTAATTGATTAATTAATGATTTTTATTATATTAAAATGTGAAACAAACTAAGCACGAATTCTAACAATTTTTAATGCCAAATTTTTAATATTATTGAATTCATCTATAGAGCCAATATTTTAATTTAATAGTGTATTTTCACTATATTTATTTTTTTCAAATCATCCATTTTTTAAGGAAATTTCATTAAAATCACTGTGTTCATGATGATATTGGTTTTTATCAGTGTATTCTTATGACTAGGTTGGAGGAGTAGTCTGAACTGCGTTAAGCAGACACTCTGTTCTAATATTAACTGTATTCTTTGTTGTATGTAGGAACACAATCTTTCGTTAAAGTCATGGCTTCTAGAGTTTCCATAGCAATTAGTCAGTCGAAGAATGTTAATAATCTATAATATATAAAACCTTAATTATAACTAATTTACTTGATAAATTTTAATAATTATTTTTTATTAGATTTTTTAATTTTATTTATATTTATTCATTGGTGTCAAGTATTAAAAATATATATTACTGCTATTTTGTCTCGAACTTTATATTACTATCATTATTCAAAATGTTCAAATATAAAATTAAAGAAAAATTATTTAAAATGAAATAATTTCTCTAATAAAATTAAATTCTATTTGCTAATGCATTAAAACATGAATAAAAAATAAAAATAGTTCTATATAAAGTAACATAATTTTATAATTAACGACTTTTAAGTATTTAACTAAAAAAATTAAATAATGTTAATAAATTAAATTTCATAAATGCATAAATGTAATTTCATTTCTAATTTACATTTTTTAATTAATTCCATTTTAAATAAAAATAATATTGATAAAATAGATAAAAATAGGATAAATTAAAATAATAGGTTTATTAGTAATTATAACTGTCATGAATTAGGACTATTAGTAAGTGTAATTTGATTTAATTTTAATTTTAAATTAATCAAAAATTAAATATGTATAATTAGTGGTCTAGTGGTCTGCCAGGGTCTTTAGGAGATCACTTTTATATAAAAGATTGTAGAATTTTGGATGAAGGTAAATTATTTTAAAATGCAAGGATATTAGAACCAAAAACATTATTTTTTAACATAATCTGTGTAATAGCAACAATAGTCATACCTGTAATCTAGGCTTAAGCATCATAATTAGCATCGTACAGGCTTACTCATAGCCTGTCTTATTTCATGTCTTTCCCCAATCTTACGCCTTGTCTTCAGTCCATTTCTCTATCTTCGTCTTTGTAAGACTGCTCATTCATTCACATGATTTCTTAAGTACACAATGATTGTTTTAGAATAGTAGTAGCCGTACTGGCTGTTATAATTTCCCTTTACTTGCTCCATTACATGGGTTTCTAACAGAGAGTAGTATTTAGTGCTGAATGGAATAATAAGTCTATACCATGACTTGATTTAGGAATTCTAATTGCACTTCTCATCTCTGTATCTCTAGTGGCAGGTTAGGAGCCCCTTCTTTCCGTTGTTATTCTAATCTTCTTGAAGCTTCATATGCTGGGAATGGATTCATGTCTAATCTTGAGTAATCTCATCAATTTTGGCAAATCTTGGCACCTGGTCTATATATTAGGATTTCAGCATTTTATGACTTTCAGTATTGCAGTCGAAAAAGGGAGTTAACTATGGATCAGTGGCCAACTAGAGGCACCAATCTATGCGTCTTCTTCTATCTCACGACGGTGGTGGAGCTTCCGACTCAGACATCTCCTCGAGGAGCCGAGATAATCAAACATCTCAGTTTCCTAAATGATGATTATGCATATCTTTAGTCACTGATTATTTTACACTCCAATCAATTCTGCTTAGCTAGCCAATATTTCGCGCCTGCTGGCTCTTTCCTTTAAATAAAACTCCATTGATCAATAAAGACACGAAGAATGGGGTAATGAATAATTTAATTTAAAATTAATTATTATTGGCGTATAATTATAATGTTTGGGATTATTATTAAAACTGTTGGCTCGATTAATTCTACATATAAAATAAACCAATCAGGGTGTGTAAATTTTATTTTAGCATAATTATAATTAATCTCAGCCAATAATTATTAATTTTTCATTTAATTGTTCATTATCACAATCTTAGTGTCTTAATTGATCTTTGGGGTTTTAGTAGTGTCGAATGCCCTATTGGATTCTCATTCTTTCCAAAGGATTTCAATGTCCAAGCAAAGATTTACTTATAGGGAGCCAGATGGATCCTGATGCAGTAATAGTGTGCAAGCTATGCTCATGGGTACTTCAACTAATGGAGTTTCCATTCACTCTGCATTTGAGAGCACCTTAATCACATAACGAAACAGGAGAACAGGATCAGATGCCAAGAATGTCTGAGATGATGAATGTTTAGAA
>ARYC01014878.1:0-11870 GCA_000711775.1 Oxytricha trifallax
TTTATAATTAAAACAAATAAAAAAATATACCAATAAAGTACCAGTATCTATTAAATTTTAACAAATTTTATACTAAATTAATTGAATTTAAGAGGTTAAAATTGGTATCCATCTCTGATTATATATTTTGCAAACTTTTTCCACACATCTTCAAAAGATCATCCATTTATAGGTTGGTCATATTTAATAGGTTCGAAGAATTTTAGAAACATTAAATATTCACAATTTTTAAGATTGATCTTTGTTTATAACAATTTTTAAACTAAAATATGACAAAATCAAATCTACTAAACACCTTGTCATGTCTCATTTTATGCAAATTTTTAATTTTATCATAAATTAAGTTACCAAACATTTTGTGTTGAACAAAAATATTTTAGTATAGAACGCAGCTAAAAAATGAATGTATTACATCATATATGAAATGCTTTTTTAATAAAAATTAAAAAAATATTTTGCATAAATGTAAAATTTTTATAATAATTAAGTCATCTAAATTTATAAAAACGATCGATAACTTATAAAGAAAATTAAAAGTATTAAGAAATGCATAATTTATCTTTTTAAAATACGAAAATATATATGCAGTTATGAGAACAAACATTTTGAGCATAAAAAAATGATTATAAAATACCTTCATAGTATCATAACTTGAGTGAAAATGATGCTTTAGAACCCAAATAAACCCTAATCCTCAACATTACTCTAATCAATCAAAACACATATAAAAATCATTAAGGGTTTTGGGGTTTTATTGCCTCCTACTTTCTTATAATATCTACATATTTTATAATTTTAGTTTCATTTTTTAATTTATCGTGGCTAATTTGTAATTATTATATATATAATAATAAGGTGTCGAATAAATCTGTGAAAAAGTTATATATTTATATATTTATACTTTAGATTATAAAACTTTGCATAATTTTTATTTTTTATTATAGTTATCTAATTTTAATATATTTCTTTATTTGCTCAAGAAGCTATTATATATAAATTTAATTCATGATTAATAACTCTTATTTATATTTAATTAGTATATTTAATTTAATGATTCCTATCTTCATTTATTTTTTTGGTTTTTTATTCTATTTATATTTATAAAATTCTTAAAAGAGTTGATGAAGAGTCTTTATTAAATCCATCATAAATATTTTAATTTTCAAAATTGTAGAAAATAAATACATAACAGATCATATTTTATAATTATCAAGATTAATATAAAAATGAAATAATTTGAGCGAACTTTTGCTCAGAATATCTCTGAAATATTATGAATTTTTTACTCATTGAGAATACAAAGTAAGTTATTTTTTTCGCAGCTTCTTCATTAAAAAATAAAAACACTTATTTACAAAAACTATAAAGTATTTGTAATTAAAATTATGTAATTTATCTCTATTTTTGACATATGATTTTTAAATGTGCTTCTAAATTTGTTTTCTCAAACACATAATAAATAGTTATTATATTAAGAATTCATGTAGAACTAGTAATATTTAAGTCTGATTCAAACCTTCGCTCAATATGATTTGATTTTGAAAAATCAAAATAAATATAAGTAAAAAATACATTATAAAATTAGATAACATTAATAATTTGTATCTCAGCTTCATGTCAATCACACCTTGACATTAATATAATTATTATTAATAAATAAAAAGCATTGCAGTTTCTTTTTTAATCCATCTTTTGAGTTTTATCAATTTATAATTAATTTATGATATTTAAAAAAATAACTTAAAATAGGTGCTAACAAAAATATTCTTTTTATACAATGAAATTTAATTCTCACAGAACTTTAAATATAACGCACATAAATTTAACAAGTAAATTTCTAGATGATCTAGAATTTGAAAATTCCCTTTAGTTTAAGTATCACAAAACTTTTCTAATATTATTTTAGTGATAAATACTAATCAAGTAATAATAATAAGATAATTATGTTATAAGCTTACAATAGTATGATTGTTTTATGTAAATAAAGTATTTATAAAATTACCTACATTAAAAAACTAAACAACGCGTTACCTACTTTAAGATTGTTGGTAACGGACTTTGAAAGTTATTATAACTTTTAAATATTAAAAATAGGTTGAATTTTAATTAGAATATTAAACAAGAATTATTTAGAGTTCATGCACCTTGTAAGTTGTGTGGTAATATAATTGATATTAATTCTAATTTAATGGGTTTCTATATATAGCTCAGTATAATAAAACCAAAGAAATTTAAGAAAATCTAGCAAAGAAAAGATATACTTATGTTTTAGAATTTTCATATTGTCGAAACTCATTCAAATTTGAAAAATTAAATCAAATTTAACAACATTCAATTGTTTGGTTTTTAAAAACCCAGATAATATGTTGCTAGTTTGAAAGAGAACTCAAAATCATCTGGGTTTTACTTCTAGAGGAACCCCTTTATTTCATCCTTGAAGCGAGATTACTTAAGTTTATACTTTGCTGATATTCAATTAAACAAATCCCTTAAAATCAGAATAGAGATATCTCGCTACAAGAATACTTTAGATGGGTAACGTCAATATTAAAGGCTAACTGATTATAAATTCTCTATCGATCTAGTATAAAATTGTCTAGGTTTCCATAAAGTTAACAGCCACAAATTTAAATATTAATTAATTTAATTTTAATTAATATTTAAAACTCAAATTTATTCATTAAATGAAAATATATGGAGTTATACCGTAGAGCTTATATGCTGATTTTAAGACAACTATTATTTATTGAAGAGCTACAGTAATAACAGTCTTCAAATCCTATAGAATAATGTTAGCATTAGATATAATGATAACTAAAACTAAATCATATAAATTGACTTATATTTGGTAATTTTTAAGCGATGTGCATTCTTAATTGAGTGCTTTACAATATTCACCAAGAAGTAATATTGGAACAATTGAATATCAAAATTAGTTAAATACTTAATTAGTAATGATTAGAGATATAAGATAGTTTATAGAAAAGGGAATATAATCAATTAAACAGATAATAAATTTCACTATAAGTATAACAAATATATAATAAAATTAAAAAAAGCTGAAGAGCAAAAGAGTGAATCATCCAAGTCTTTGAGAATAAAAGTTTTGACTAGAAGAAACTACCTTCTTAAATATAATAAATGCCAAAGACTTCATGATCAAGATCGCAATCTCCATTAATAAAAAGATAATAATTTAAGAAGTAACAAATATTAACTGTAAACTAATAGCTACGTTAAATTTAAGATTAACTTTAATAAGAATGATCAAACCTAAAAAAAACTTTAAATAAATTAATAAGAAGTATACTCTAAAAAGCTTAAAATTAAAACAATCAATAAATATAGAGAGCAACTGTAGATATAATGAATTATTATCATCTTTAACAAATTTTATAACGTTTAAGGATAACTTAATTAATGAAGATATTAAAAAGTATTTAAGAAGTTATTGGAACAATGTTTTATATCAAGTCAAAACACAGTTTTTTGATAATATTTTAAATATAATTGAAAAGTTTTATAACATTGCGAATGAGCTAATTTTAACTTATAAAGAAATATATAATATCGGAAGAAAACCGCAAATAGCGCCAATGAATCAGTCAAATTATATGCAGAATTAGTAATATTCAAATTCTAAAAATATGACAAATTATATAATAAGTCATTTTTAAATCAGTATTATAATTACTTTTTAAAATTTTGTTTGAATTTTATTAAACTATATTAAATGGGCTAAAGTAACTTGAGCCCATTTTTTATATTATTAAGTAGTAGAAGTAAGTAACTTAGAGGTAATTAAATTAAATCTAAATACTTGATAATTACCAGAAAGTATAAATGTAAGCGAATCGTCAATTTAGACACCCAGCATTTTCGCGGTTCCCCGCTTTCTTCACTCGTGATTCTCGACCTATGCCTTTGCCTGCTCTTGTCCCTTCTCCTATTTCCCAGTGTCATCTTCTTGTACAAATGGTAGTTCCTCTTCCTCTTAGTCGATCACTTCTGTCTCATTCTCTGGCTTGTCTGAGTTTGGTTAGATTAGTCCATTGAAGAGATAGCCTTCAATTTCGGGGGCGTCTCCCACCAATTCACTGAATTTCCCTTCGCCGTCCTCAATTTCATTCTCAATCTAGGCCTTAATGTCCTCTCTCATGATTACTTCATCCCATTTGGTCAATTTGTGCGTTGAAGGTTATTAAACCATTTTCTAGGTCTTCATCTGCATGTTGCAAAATTAGTTCGTTCTTCCTTTCCATGTCTCTTTCCATTTCAGCCTCCTAGATCGTGATCCCTGACTTTCCTATCTCCATCCTTACAGAACCAACTTCTAAGTTGAACATGAGGTAGTATCTCTACATGTTAATCCAATCTTTAGCAAAGATTTGGAATATGGGTTTCTCCTTGGAGGTCTAGGGCTAGATGGTTGATTGTCAATATGGCCAAGATTCCACAGTCCTCTGGATCTCTTACTTGGTGAAGTCCTGTTTTGCTCTCAATTTTCTTCACCCAGAATCTCTTGCCAAGGGTGCCCTCCATCAAATCATTTAGTTGTCTGATGCTCTTTTGAATCACCGCTAAGCTGCCTATTGACATCCTGGAGTCATACACTTCTAGGGTCTTTGAGTCTCTCATTATCCTCCAAACTGTCCAGTTTTAGCAGTTTTTTATGTTTCTTTTGCAGCAGACTGGCAGTATCATTCCTGAAATGTCCTCCAATGATCTCCAAAATCTGCCGTTCTCCACTTTGTAGTTAGCCGTTCCAATGACTCTTTCCAAGCTTTCAATCCCGTATTCATTCACTACTATTGGTGGAAGAATTATAAAGTCGTAGCTTCTTTGATTGAATTCAACTTTTTCGATTAAGTTTGAAGTCATTTCTATTATCTCATCTGTGATGCGATTTCTCGGAATTAAGTCAAAGTGTTTCCACTCCTAGTTTATTTCCTTGGAATGCTTGTGTTGTAGTTCTGACCATAAGTCATATTCTCTCTCTCCTCTCTTCTCCTTGCTCTCTTCCTGTCGTCATATCTTATTAGTGATGCCTTCTCTAGTTTAGTTCTTGTACTTGGACAGCAAACTACCGTTGTCATTCTTGTCACTACTGGTTTTCATCCTTTTTTTGCATAGATGATTTTGTCAAATCCTTTGCACTAGACTTCTGTTAGGTCTATCAGCTTCTTGAATTCCATTGAATCTCCCTGGATGCATGCAGATCCATCCTCGTGTTTGTCAAACTGGTCTCTTTAGTCCTTGGATTCGTGGGTTCTTTTACTTGGGTTGGATTTTCCGATTTTTAGTCTGCTCTTGAAACCCATTTGTTAGTTGAGTGGGACTCTTGTGCTTTAGTTATTTGCTAATCCCAGCGCCTCTTGGTCTTTCGTTCTGTCCCTATGATTGAATCTAACCTCTTGAACTTTTTCCCAGAACTCCCTTTTCTTGTCATAGTAGTCTTATCTTCTTGATCTTCTTCCTCGTTCTTTACTCTCCTCCTCTTTGTAATTTTTACTGAATTGTGAATAGTTCATCTTCCTTCTTTACTGCCTTAATAACCTTTAAATAATTATTATTTTAATTATTATTCATCTGATTCTCTCACTATTTATACTTCTTAAATTATCTCAATTTAGATATTCATTCTTGTTGGATTTGTTAAAGTTCCCTTTCATCGAATTTTTAATCTCTTTTTTTTGACTTAGGCCACTCTGAATAGTTTCTTTATTGGTTGATAGTACTCACGTTACTCTAATTTTCTTTTCCTTTGGTCCAACCAAATCATGTTTGTTATGATTTCTATTTATTGGTGGTTACTTAAGTCAATTAATCTATTCTCACTGATTAATTTCGAGAATCTCTTTTATATTATTTATTTATATATTTATTTTTAATTATGTTTTGTTGATAAATTTATTTAGAAATGTAATTTCTCTTATGATATTATGAAATTTAATTTATTCATTGTTTTTATTTTAGGTAAATAATTTATTTTATACATAGAAATTTGATAGTTTTAAAGATTTGTTACTTTTATTAGAAAATTACTCATGTTATTATTTAGGAATAAAAGAAACATAACATTTATTAAAAGTAAACTTCATTTCTATTAAAAACTTTAATTATGCAAATTTATAGATTTAAATTTAATATTTTCATATAAATATGGACTCAATAATAAAATAAATTATTTCTGCTTATTTTTATCACAATAACTTAAAATTCTTATATAAATAAACAAATTTTTAATTTAAAATATTAAAAATATCTCAAGTAAGTATAATATGAATTTTTATGTATTTAAGGATTTTTATATTCACGTTTTTATTAGTATTTTGACTGAATATATTAGAGCTGGACTAAATTAAATAAATAACACATAATAATTTGGACTTGTCAATATAATAGAATAAATATAATTCCTTTTTAATTTAAACAATAATTAAATTTAAATTACAAGATTGAAATATGATTATATAAAAATATATATATATATATATAATAACAATTAATGGTTCAAGTTATAGTCAGAATTGATTGATTACCTTATTAAGAAGTTAGAGATAAGATATATTCAAAGTTAACAAACATTGATATTATACCTAATTAATCAATATCAAATATCATATTATAAAAAAGAATAGGTACTAGATAGATATAGTAGTAAATATCAAAAATATGAAAACCCTTAATAAGACGAATCAGTAACAAGTAGTTTGACACTCAATTCAAAAGCTTAAGTGAGATAGGATAATGATATATTTAAAAAAAGGATTTGAAAGAAAGATTAATTATAATAATCAACTTGAAGGTTTATTTTTGATTTAGACGCTGGATTATAAAATTTCATCTTAATTAAAAAAGATTTGTATAATCATAAAATAATAGATCAATTAATCCAAAGGTAGTTATTTAATTAGGTTTAAAATATACACAATCATCAAACTAATAAGATTTTTATAATACTCTCTCTTTAAATTACAAAATTAAGTAAAAGATAATGTGAAATCAGAATTTATCATTAAACCTGTTAGAACAAGGAAGATCATTCCATATATTATTTAAACCAAGTGTTACTTCTATATCGTTATTATTAGACAAATAGATAAATAATATAATACTAAAGATATATTAAAATTTTCAAATATAATATTGAGATATAATTTCCGAAATGTATGTCCTTACAATTATCATTCACTGTTATTTACATTCCTGTAATCCCTCTTCTTATTATAATTAATATTAATTATTGCTCTATTTATTTATAACATCACAATATAACAAAGCCAGATCCAAATTTTTAATAGTTTTAACATCTGAATACACTACTTATTAATTAGAGATAGCTTTTTGAAACATCTTTTTAATCTTACCACTAAATAAAGAATTGCCCTCTGCCTAAATAATCATATTACCGTAACCAATTGTACAAGACTAAAGTGAATTATTAATTTATACCAATATTGAAGAAGATTAAGTGAAGTCTTATGTCTTATCCCTTGTCAAATATTTCTAAAAGTCTCATCTATAATATTCAATCTTAACTTCTCCCGACTTTTACTGATAGGTCTAAACAAAATATTATTATCAGCTTAAATTTAATGTGTTTATAGATAAGAAACTATGCTATCAATTAATGTTATTATAACTAGATTGTTGGACCATTTAGAGAAATTACTTACAATTACCAAAGAATGAGTAAATAATCAAAAAATCCTAATGCCCAAGTGAATTAGTCTAAATCTATAAAAATGAACAATGTTTTAGATAAAAAAGATTATTAATCAAATAATCAAAGTTCAAATTAAAATAGATTTTTAATACAATCAATAAGAATATTTAGAAATATCATCGCTAATCAGATTAGGACAAATTGTTAATTTATTTAATATGATATAAATTATATATAAATGAAAGTTGATTTAGTTAAAAAGATGGCAAGCTAAAACAAAATCAGTATTTAGACTTATTCGTTAATTAAAAATGATATTCAATATAATCAATATAGAATATCTGAATTTTTCATTATAAATGATGATTTACTTTTATATTCAAATTTTCTCTAATTCGATAATTTAATCTCTACCGTCAACATAATAGTTTAAAGTAAAATTATGATGCTCTGCTAGTTTTAAATCATCAAACTTCCATTCAAATGTAAAATCTAACCGCTCTTCATAAAAGTAATTAAAAAGATTTATTACCATAAAAGTATTCAAAATTATTTCTCTTAAAATGAACAGGGAAAAATTATATAAATAACAGTAAATGAAGTATCCTCTCCATTTTACCCTTTTTCTTTAATTAATCTAATATTAATGTAAATTATCGATTTTTTATAATTATAACGGTGGTTTTAAATAATACAATCATTAACGCCGGTAATATTTATGGCGGCTCATAAGTAAGCTTGAATCCATCAAACTAATTTAATAATTAAATGGCAAGCGATTTCAAAAAATAGGATATCCGTTATATAAAAATGATGCCATTGCAAAACAATATTTACATAACTCTTTTGTAGCAATTTGTGAAAGTCCAGCTCTTAACATAACTTACAATGGAGAACCATTAACTAAAATAGTAGGTTTCAGCAATTTTAACAAACAGTAATAATGCAGATGTACACAGTAAAGTTGAAATTATTCTTGAAACTATATAGCAAAGTATAAATTCAGTTGTTTAACAACAGTCTCAAATAAAATCAAACGCTGATATATAAATATAATTAGATACTGATTAAACATTAATTGATGCGAATGATTTTACATATTAATAATTTTAAATCAACAAATAATAAATGACTCATTATAAGACTAGATAACATAGAAATTATCAGATAGAAGTTCATGTGTAGCATTTACTAAACAATTTGATAATATATATACTGATACTAAAATAGCTTTTTAAACAATAGTTACAGAGTTACTATAAGTTTTACTATTTCTTAAATATAAGAAAGAATTAGAGGTGATTCAAAACCCCAAAACCCCTTAATGAGGTTTATAAGTGCTTTGATTTGTAGGGAATTTGTTAGGGGTTGGGGTTATTAATTAAATGCGAGACAAAAATAGGAAGCTTTTGGGTCTATTTATGATGAAGAGTATATAGATTTAGTGTTTATACTGCGGTATTGAGTTGATATATAGAGTGAATAAATCAAACCAGTACTAAACTATAAGTCTATTGCGCTACTCTTAAAGCGAAGTCCTTCAACTGTTCGTCTCGCCTGCCCCCAGAACCGCCGCTGCCCCCCGCACCCCCCGCCTCCGACATGTCTTATAGCACTATAATTAAAGAAATAGCAGCTAAATTCTTAGCCTAAGAGGTAGTCAAAGTTTCTATAGAAGCATATTGACTATCTTTTTAATGTTAAAACTTTTAAGTATTGGGCTCACTTCTCTTTAGACCAACGAGCTACTATGTTTCATCGCCAGTTCCCTGAGTTGAAGATCTCTGCTTAGTATATAGCCAACATCTATAAACGAAATGGTATTTCTTACAAAGGTGTTAATCGTATCAAGAGAGTGATTGATTCCACTCTGCCATTTTACAACAATAACCTAAATTATATTTATAATTAAATGCAGAGAGCTAATACTAATAATATTAAGTTTATACATGCTGACGAGGCTGTGTTTACATTCAACACTTTCATCTAGAAGTCTTGGTATAAGAGGCATAGCAACATAGATGTATATGACTAGAAAGTCAAGGTATAAATAATGGCTATTCTTGGAGGGATTAGCGAGGATGCTGGTTTAGAAACTTATGTTATTCATCCTCGCTCTATTAAGACAGAGCAGTATATTAAGTTCTTAGAGCAGCTGAGAGAGAAGGACCCTGAATAAGAGATTATACTATTCGTTGATAATCTTTCTGTTCATAAGACCAAAGAAACAAGGAAGAGTTATGAACAACTTAAAATAACTCCAGTGTTCAACGTACCTTACAGTCCATAGTTTAATGGAATTGAGTTCTACTGGGGTATATTAAAAGGCCATTACAAGAAACTGCTGCTATACCACTTGATGCATGACTTACCTATCGATACAGTTGACTTTATCAAAAGCTCAGCGAAGAGAGTACATAATTTATTGGCTTAAAAGTGTGCGAAAGAAGGGAGAGTGAATGTATATAAATAAGTTTTGTAGTTAAGTTAATGAATATATAAGTCACATTTAGAATTCTTTAGAGGGAGCTGGCTTCTCTTTCTTTTCTTCTACTTCTTGCTTCCCTCCTCCTAAGTTTCTTCTCTTGCTGCCAGCTCTAGCATCTATATTCATTTACTCTGGAGGCTAAATACTTTAATAAAGTCTCTTGCTAATTTCATACTTTGTCTGCGACTTTCGCTCTCTATGAAGCTTGCTCTATTCCTTCATCAAGAAGATGGCAGTACCAGATTTTTGTAAAGAGTCAAGCTACAAATCTTACTTGAAATATAAGGGTGCTTCTGC
This sequence comes from Oxytricha trifallax, assembly GCA_000711775.1. NCBI lineage: Eukaryota > Ciliophora > Spirotrichea > Sporadotrichida > Oxytrichidae > Oxytricha > Oxytricha trifallax. The sequence continues at coordinate 10,455 of ARYC01014878.1, forward strand.
AGCTCTGATAGCCAGCTCTCACTTATCTTGATCCCTTGTTTATCCTTATCTTCTGAAGAGAATGGCTGTACCTTTTCTTTTGAGATTCTTGAATAATTTCTTTCAAGTAATCACTTTTTATTGTTGCAAGTATGCCAAAGAAATAAACTTCATCATAGTATTTTGTATTCGGGGTTGATAAATTAATTTTTGGGGAAACTATAATTTTCAGCTTGGAGCAAAATTTCACCATGAGTTGGTGAAAAAATGCTCCTGAGATTTTTAAATAATTCAATCTCTAGAAATGAAAAGTTCTACATTGTTTCTACTCTAATCACAAAAACAAATATTCAAGGTTTAAATATTCAAAAACTTTAGACTACTTAGGGAATAGCTAACATAAAACAATAACAATTTAATTTAAAACCGTTCAATGAATTAGGATAACATAAAAAAGTAACAGAAACTAATTTAAGAACTTACTAAACTATCTGATCAAGGACCAGCTTCTGATGAAAAATTTTAGTGTAATTACTGCCCAAAATCTTTTAAAAACTTCAAGACAAGAGCAAATCATTGGAGCGAAAAAAACTTATGCAGGCATTTCCATAGAATTCAAAGAGCTGAAGAACTCCTAGAGAAACTCGAGTGTACAGGATGTCTTGAAATCTTCTCAAAAAAAGGTAATTGCGAAAGACATATGGGCAAATGTGATCTTGTTGACAAGACTGAAAATTTAAAGAAAGTCAGTTTCTAATCAATCAAAAATAGTTAACAACATGCAATTACAAATTGATGAAGATAATAAAGTATGACAAAGACCCCAACATAAAAGAGCTTAAAATTCCAAAATACATTTATGAAATCAAAGGTGGACACATTTGTAAAAAGTGGGATAACTATTTCAAAGAGAACCTAGTTGAAGGAAGACCAATCAAGCTAAGCGTTGATGTAAGGAACGATGATTTCTGGCAAAATTTACATAGAACTATGTTAAGATTAACAGGAGCACTATTCTCTTTAGTTGTTTAAGATAATCCTTGGAAAGGTCAGAAATCATAGCCTTACTCATATCTATCACATCAAAGACTCAAAGAAATACCTCTAATTTAGTGCAACAAGATGGAATAATATTTTATTGGACACTTCACAATACTCAGAAATAAGGAGCCAATTACCTAAAACAGAATGGATATTCAGTTAAAAAAACTCTTGTATGGATCAAACTAACTCCAAAAGAAAACTTAATTAACAGTGTTAATCCAGAATACTCAATGGAGTATTGCATCATTGGTGTAAAAGGCAAATTTAGTTAGGAAAAATTGGATTAAATTCCTGAAGAAATTTGGGCAAAAAGGAAATCTCATTCATAAAAGCCATAAGAATTCTGGGATGTTATAGATCAAATCTTTGAGAGGGTTCTTAAACTAGAAATAT
>ARYC01014880.1:0-14129 GCA_000711775.1 Oxytricha trifallax
TATAATAGACAAATTATTTTATTATATATTAATAATTTTAGGTTATGTAGTTAACATTTTATACAATCAAATGGAAAAATTGTACTAAACTCTTATATTTCCTATTATTTTGTTTATATTTTAATTAATTAAATTCTTATCAATTTTTAATTAAAATCTATTACTTACTATATATCTATATAGGCAAATTTTTTATGATAATTTACAACGTAAAATGCAAAAATTATTTCTAACTTCTATCCAATAAAAATTATCTCTGATTCATTAACAAAGATCAAACCTAAAATATATATATATAGATCAAATTTATCAATAAATTAATACAATGAAGTCACAATACCGCAAGAATAACAATCTCAGAGAGTCCTCTGAAAACCTAAAATTATGCAACTACGAAACTTACCCTATAATGGAAATGTAGGGAAATGATGTGGCATACTAATAAATGTTTTTATGTTTTAGATATTTAACTTATTTAGTATATTTTGGTACACTAATATCTTGAAAACCCCATTGATCATTTTTTGAAAAACGAATGCTAAGACTGTGAAACTTATCAAACAGCTTGCATTTAGCTTTAAAGCCACATGTCTCATCTAATGCAATCAAGACTATTGTTAAGTTTATTTAGCAATGAAATTTAGTACATATTTATGAAATAAAATAATTTTTTTTATAATATCTTTTGATTCTCTTTAAGAGCTTAAATGCAAAGAGTGCAAAATAAGATAATAGTCGAACTTGTTTGGCCCTTTATTGAGTGATCAACAAAGTTTTTCACGTAGACCTCAAGAAAAACTCCATGAAAATTCATTGGATTAGAGCGAAACTGAACAAGATTTCAACTTCGATGATCATTATGTCAAATTTTAGCTTTTATAAAATTAAATTTTTGAAAAAATGTTTTAATAAATTAAAATATATATATATAAATAGTTAAATAAAAGTTGTTTAAAAAAATTATTGAATAAAATGCTTAAGTAAACTTTATAAATTTCTGAAACTAAAGATTAAATATTTTTATAGCATTAATAAATGAAATAATTTAAAAAATATAAATTTAATTAAAAAATATAAAATATTTCTGATCGGCTATCAAAATTAGTGTATTAGGTATCTCAATAATATTACTATTAGATAGTAAATAGTTACGTCACATATTTATTTCAATTTCTTCTAAATATAAATATATTGTATTATTCTTAATTATTGTTTCAAAAAATTTGTAAAATCGAGGAATAGCCTGTTTTTTATTCTATGTGTATGATAGTTATTGAAAAATTATTATTTGGAATTTGAACATATATTAACAAAAGAAAGTAAAAGCAGCCATTACATTTCTTATTTAACAATAAATAAAAACTAATAATATGAAAATTTTTCTAGAAATATTTAAATATGTTATAAACAATTTATGATTTTATTAAAGAACATTTGATAAAATGTTATCAGTATATCATTTTTTTTCAATAAAATTTTTAATTTAAACTGGATATATTTTTTAGTAGAATTTATATTTTCTTAATTATTTGTCTTATTTAAAATCTAGAAATTAGAACATTATTTTTCTCATCTTTAAATTAAAATATTAAAACTCTATAAAAATATATTATAAATCATTTATTACATGTCCTTTAATAATTTAAAGTCTTGGCTGTTTCCCATGATTCTTTTACATTGGAAAAGTAAGGGCCTAGGGAGTTTTCTAATGCTTCAACCACAATTTCAGATACATCTATATTAGAGGTAGAACAGGCAACTTTTTCCGAACTTAATTACTTAAAATTTGATCATTCAGATTCTTTGAGCAACTTTAATTTAAACATTATGTAAAGATGTTTATAATATCAATTTGTAAAAAAAAAAGCATTTAAGTCAAAAAATTGTAAAAAATTACAGACACCTCATTGACATTACGAGAGATAGAAGAAGCTAATTTATTTATAATTAATTATGACTCTTTTTAATTTTAAATTTTTATAAAAGAATATCTATTAATAGTTTGGATAAATAGCCGCCTTAATTCCTTATTATAATTATCACAATTTTAACTTAGCTCAAACAATATTTTTTGTAAAATCCTGAAAACAAATATATAAAGGTAAATTGGATAATTTTTTTCTTTACATAAAATTATATACAACATAACATTGTGCTTTATGATAAAAATTTTATAAATAAAAATCATTGAATAATAATATCAATAGATAATAATCTTTTAAAAATATTTAAATTTTTATTAAAATTCTAAGCTTAAACAAGAACGAACTTTCAAACGCCAAAATAGACAATGGACCTAGAATCATCAAATGAGGCTCATGATTTTATTATTTACTAAAATACAATATTATTGAAATAATGAAATTAATTTGAAGTCATTAATTATGAAATTCTAAAACAAATTATTTTTTCATGTTTTGAGAATTTTTTTGAATTTTTTTAACAAATTAATTTTATATAAACTTAATTATACATGGATTAAATTCATGAAACTTTATATAAGTTGTTTATGTATACTTAAATTATAAATAAAATATAATATTAATTAATAATATAATTTTTATAAGAACATACATCACTATTAAAAACAAATCATCATTGAATGAAATATTTAGTATATTTTTTTCTAAAAAAAGAAATCTGAAAAAATATATATTACTTATAAATAATGCAAGTTATGATTTATGTTAAACTAATTAATATAAAGATTATATATAAATCTTTTTATTTATCAATTTAAAATTCTGTTTTGATATTTCCGTAAAAATTTAAATATTCGTATAAGTTTTATTTCTTAAAAATATAAAGTGGAAAAATTGTCTTGAAAGTTAAAAAATTCTTAAACTTATTTTTATAATTGAATTGAAAATTACCATTATTAATATAGATATAGCATTTATAATATTATTACTAGAAAGAGATCAAATAATAAAGTAAAATTAATAGATAAATTTATAAATTTTTATAATTGTAATTTTAATAAAAAAAGAGATAAGACTAATTAATTAATTAATTAGATTTAAATTAATTTAATTGGTGAGCTATATAAAGAATTATTTTTTAATTTTAATAAAATTTTTGTCTAAAGATTTACTTAATTTCATAAAAACTTATGCACTTTATTATTATCTTTAATATTTAAATATTAAATTTTAGATAGATAGATAATAACTGTAGGTAAATAAAATAAAAAATGCAAATGCAATCTGTATATTTATATATTCAGATCATATCATTCATAATTTTGAATGTTAAGCTTCTTTATTCACTTCTGTTGTGCTCAACTTCAGCTGCTCTTATTTATTGTATCTTGACATACATTATTTATTTTGAGTAACTTCTTAACTTTTAGTAGTATCCGTTTGCCTCCAGTCTTCTTATTCTGTCATCTAACCATATCATATTTGCTAATTACCTCAATTTAGTTCTTGTTGTCAAGGTCTATTAGTCTGTAGTTACTTATTACCAATGAAAACCTAGACAGGGTCCCATGCTCCATTCATTAGATTGCATTTTTTAATTTTTAGGGTGTTTAAGAATATCTTATGGACGTTCCAATAGTGGCTCATACAGTAGCTGGCTACAGTCCTTCCTTAACTAATTGACATCATTGTAAACATCACATTTCTGTTATAAACAATTCCTTCTTCCCAATGTCTTATTTACCCTGGTGCACTCCCTTTGGATTTTTTTGATATAATAAATTAGTCCAAGTTAGAGTATACTTTTTTCATAGCCATAGTCATTTTTTATTATATATTTTAATGGAATTTTCCTTTTCTTACATTTAATTAAATTGTTAAATTTATCTGAAAAAAATTATAAATACCTTTTTTAAAAATATTCAATTTATATTATTTTAAGGTGTTTGTTTAGATTAACTCTCAATTTAGATTCATTTATAGTATTCATTAAAAAATTTGCAATAATTTTTATACAAAATAATATGAAGAATTTATTTATGTTAATAAAGCATAAAATTATTACAGTTTAAAACTGGAATTTTAGGTACACATTAAAATAATTAAATAATATTACGGTTCAAGATATAAACTGGAATTTACAAAAATTCCATATTTAAAACTGGAATTAAAAAATTTCCAGATTTGGAGGGGATATCCAAATTTTGATTTAATCAATTTTGATTTTTTAATATAAATAATTAGGCTATTTATTTTATGTAATTTTAATTCTCAAATTTAATTAAAAAAACTATTTTTAATAAGCAAAGATTGCTAGTTTACAAAAGGTGATCCAGCATATTCTTCCTCAAACTGCATGTGGTGATATTTTAGCATGAAAGTGAAATTAACTTCTGTGTGAAATGTTAGGTGTCAAAACCTAAATTAATATTTAAGAGGATTTCTTTATCTATTATGTTTCAGTAAAACTTAAATTCATATGATAATTATTTATAATAAAAAGTAGTTATAAATATATAAATTGAATGTCAATTAATTAATAATTTTTTGATGATCCAATTAAATTGCAGGAAATAAAATATGAACCAATCACATTAATTGTGTGATTAACTTTAATATAATTTAATAAATTTTAAAATAGAAAACATTAAATATTATAATCAAAATCCTGTCAAAATGTTACAATTCATAAATGTCAAAAAATTGACAAATATAACTTGAATAATTAAAAGTAGTTCTATGAGGATCTATTGTGCACCAAATCATCGTACAAAATCAATCAATCTAAAACTAATGATTCAAAAAAAAGCTAAAAATTTGGACACTTAAATAAAAATTAGGAATGTAAACGAAAAGTTGTGGTACATTTACGTTATATAATGTAAAGTCATCACATTCATGTATTCTTTAAAAAATTAAGAATTTGATAAATTACGTAGTTTTAAGTACATATTTAAAATATATTTTTTTGCTGGTATTTAAGGGAAAAATTAATTAAACTTGTAAATATTATTTGATGCAATATTTCTAAAAATTTGATATTTTTTATTCAAATAATTATATAACATAAAACGCAAAGATATTGAAAAATATATTTAAATATTATAAAAAGGTGAAAAGTATTCCTTTTTATAAATAAAAAAAATAAGAGTTAAATATTTTAATATTTTTTAAAGTTAATTTTACAATTAAAAATCAATAATATTATGATAATAACTAGCTTTAATAAAGGAATCTTGATATTCAAATCAATACAATTTTCGCTAAACAAATTTTCTAATCGCAAAAATCCAAAAAGATTCTAGAGTTAGAAGACGATGGTGTTTTTCAGAGCATTACTTAGAATAATTTGGAATCACATCATCAAAGAAAAATGATAAAAATTGCCAAAAACATCAATTAACAGCGAACCTAAATAGGAGAAAAAGTAATAAAGCATTTTGAAATTCCAACAAAGTTTAATTTAACTAGTTATTTTTTAATTTATGAGTTTATTGTTTTATTCTTATAAATAATATGTAAAGAGCATTTTTGGCAACGTACCTAGAAAATTTTTAAGGAGCTTTATTGAATAACAATATGCATCTAGACAAAGCAAGATTTTTATTGAAAATATTGCTAAAAATTGCAAAACTTTATCTAGAATAGAAAAAACATATAACTAAGGTTGCAGAGAGAAAGAAATGTATCACATCATAGAACTTTTAACTTAGTTTTTGTTGAACAATTATGGTTTTAAAATTAAATAAAAACCAAACAAATTAGTTTAAATTTTATTTTCAATATCAAATTTAAAAGTTTCAATCTAACTGATGACGACCTAAAGAAAGAAAAATAAAAAAATTACTAAAATATATATTTTATAAGTTAAGTTATATTACTTGACACCACAAATAATTTTTGTGATTTCGTATCATAAATGGAAAATTAAGAACTAATCATTAAATTTTACTAAATAACTATTTCTATAAGTTTTATATATTTTTGCTTTATTCTGGGTAATCATTCTCTGTGTTAAATATGGATGGTTCAATCAAATGGTCTCGTGAAGATTTTCTTTACAAAAAAATAAATATAATTTTATTTTTTATAGATTTATAGTAAATTCTATAAAAATTTTGTAATCACCTTGGCAAAGTTCATGATAAATCGCAATGGAGAAGTCATAATAATGGAAGAGATCATTTTTAAATTATGAGTAATTTATCACAAATATATAAAAATATATATTTTGCTTAAAAATAAGAAAAACTAAGAGAAGAAGAAGCCTACATCGATATCTCTACCACTTAGTAAATTTGGAGTAAAAAATTTGCAGAGGTCGAAATCTGAAACCCTAAACGAATAACAACGTTTAATAACTAGAATATGGGAAAACATGTTCTCATTTTATAATTTATAATGAATGACTACCAGACCTGTTAAAATGCTGGAGTTAAATAATTAATGGCAAAAATTAAATAGTATAATTAAAAAATAAATGAGAATAATCGACTAATTAAAGATTATTTATAAAAGACAATATATAAGACTTAGTAATAATAATTAAAGGGACCCCCTAAAATTGATATTGCCCAATTTTTATAATTAATTATTTCGGCGTCATATTAGGAATTCCCAGAAAAATTTTTGAAATAGCAAAATTTTTTTCGTATATTATATTGCTCAATATTTATGTTAGAAAAATTATAATATTTTTCATCTTCCATATAGTTTCGCCAAATGAATTTAAATAAATATAGTAGCGAGACAAGTTTCAAATAAAAATAACTTCAATTAAAACTTTTATTATTTATAAATATTGTATTTTTTTAAAAAAATTTATTCTTACTTTGTAATTCTATTTTATTCAATACATTAAACAATATATTTTTATTATTTTTAATATAATCCATTTGTATGTTTATAAGATTTTAAAATAATACTCAAGTCGAAATAATAAGCTGAAAAATTCTTTTCTTAAAAATAATTTCAAATAAAGAATATAAAATTTTAATTACATAGGACCTACTTATAATATAAATATAAAATTATAAGAAATTTAAAGATAATTCTGGAATACAAAATTTATGGGGATCGAAAATTTGCTTAAGCAAATTGATATATAATTATAATTACAAATACAAGTATTCTTAATTTATATGAAATGAATAACTATTAAAAGTATTTATTTTAATTACATCAAACTCCTGAAATAAAAATACTTTTTACAAATTAATTATTAAAACAAATTTATTTTATCTAAAATAATAAATTAAATATTAGTAAAATCTTTTAAAATATGTTTGAAGTAATTGATAAAAAATGTTCAAAATTTTTGAGATATGTAAAATAACTATTCTGCCCAAATATAATATTTAAAATAAATTATCATAATTTATTACTTTAAAGCACTCTTGAATGAGAAAAATATTCATATACTATCTTTATAAACACCATTTAATGATCGAAGATCTAAAAAAAATTATAAATTTTACAGCATTTTAACACTATTAAATTATTAAGTATTGAATATATATACTTTCTAGAAAATTGAGCAAATTTTATTATATGAGAAGTTTTCAATTGACATCTGATATTTTTGGCCATTTTAGAGTAATTTTAATGAATTAAAATATTATTATGGTAAATTTATAAATTTAAATCACTTTTATATTTTTAAGATTTATTATCGATAATAGAGAAATTTCCTTTAAATAATGTATGCATAATCCAAAAGTAAGCAATCTTTATTATAATCACATTAATAATATTTTATTTATGAAAACTGACCTTTAATTATACTAAAATTACTATCACTCTAAATTTACTTATGATTTGTGAAAATGAAAAATACATGAGATATGTCTTAGCATAGTTCTATATAAACTTTGCAAATTAACTATTATCAATTTTAATTTATATAGCATTCAACCGCTTATAAGTATATCCCATATCCCTCCCTAGACCACCTCATACCACAATAAAATGAGCAAACAACTCAAAATAAACTCACAACTAACCTCAAGACAACAAATTTTGAACTCTTCACATCAATAAGATAATCAAATAAGACAAGCAAATCATAGTCAACTTAATCAACTTGCAATATCAAGAATTAACTCAGTTCATGAAAACCATGTCAAGCTTGTAAAATATTCTCAAGTTTCAAATTCAGAAAATCAGGCACTATAAAGAACTGCTAACAATTTAATATTAATAATAAATTCATGAATTTATATTGTTAAATTTTATTTTAATCAACAATATTCTACTTCCAAAGGATTCAATCCAAGAATATATGAAATAAGCTCAGGATTTTGATAGCAATTACGGTGGCCTTAACATTTTACACGGCACCCACATTTAACCAGATCTTATATTTAATTTTATTATTTTACTCAGCTTCTATGTGGGGCTCCGGAAAAAACGATCAGTACAAATTAAAAAAAATAAGTTTTTATATTATTTACAGTCAAACTTCCAAAAATATTATAAACCTTAACAATCTTTCAGTCTCAAAGAATTTAATGAAGCAAATATGACAGATTAATTGATAGTTTAATTTAAATTTTAAATTAGATTATTGCAGAAGTAATATTGACTTCTTTTTTGCTATAAAATTTTATGAATAATTTAAAGATGGATTTAATTGTAGTTACATTTGTGATTATAAACATGAATAATATCATCAAGTCTTTTTTAATAGAATAATAAATTTTAAATATAATTCGCAATATCAAAATCCCTACAACTCAGTTTTTCATTAACATGACTCAAAAATCATAAGAAATAGTTATCTTATGGAACCATAGAGTCCTCAGTCCACCACACAAGACACTGTTCAAAATATTTTAATTAATTAACTGTATAATCACATTTTATTACACATATTTACTTTAACACGAATAGTTCTTCAACAACATATAAATATTTCATGTAACTTTTGTCATATTTAAAATATTAATTTATAGAATAAATCGGAAAAAAGATTATGATTAAAAAAATTAAAAATTAAATTATACTTCAATTTTTATTCAACTTCTCTTTAGAGAAATGTATTTGATTTTTTAACATTTGCATATAAACCTATTGGGAATACCAAAAATGAGATCCGAAAATAATTATTTGTATATATTATTATTAATGCTCAAAGCATGGCCGGAAGCTGGAGTCCACAACTCCTTCCTGATTAGATGATGCAACAAACTTTTAATAATTAAGAATGCTCTCTCTCCCACAACAACTACTTTCACGAGGACATATAAAATGAGTTTTCTCAGCAATTCATGAATCTTGATATTGAATTATTTACAAATTGTTTAAACTTTTTAAATGGTATTAAAATACAATGTTTTGCTTAAATAAATGAAGAGAATAGCTTCGACAGCTTCATGAACAATAATATGATAACTATCGATTTTGGTTAATTATAATAAATTTTCATTATAGAAATATTTCATTTTATTAGAAATCGATTAAGACCCTGATTTCAAGAAAAGTGCAACTAATCGTCCTAGCTATTTTTCTGATTAAAGGTAAATAATTAAAATATTTTTGTTCAAAAAGTACATATCTTTTTCTCATCAAAATATAAAGTAGGTATTTAATTTTTTTAATTTAATTATTCTAAAGATTAGAATAAATACATAACCTATGAAATACTTATACCTTTTTATAGAGCTCTTATTACAGTCCCTTAAGCTTAGGATGTAATGGGATACTAAAGGCTCACAACTGTGGAGTACCCATGAATTATAAATAAGAAAAGTGTATTTCAAAGAAAAAATAATATCTCTATACATATTCATGAAAATTCTTTGAAAAGTAATAGGTTAATACTTAAATATATGTAAAATAAAAAGTATAAAGTGGGAGTTGATCACCTTTAAGATATTATATAAAATTAAAAAATAAATTTTTGATTGATATTTTAGTGCAGCTTATTTCAAAATTAGAGACTGGAATAAGAAACTGTTTCAAAATAATGTTTGTTTTAATTAAATCAATAAATTATTTATAAATCAATTCCAAAATTACTCAATAAATTTTGCTAATTAAATAATTTACATGGTCATAGTACTAATAGTTTAATGGATTCTATGGTTCCGATTTAGAGGCTTCCTCCTAACTATACCGTGATGATGTTTCTCAAAAACTCCCCCAATATCTCAACCGTGACTGTGTCTCATAGACTCTTTCTACAGATGAAGATACTAGCGTCAATATGCTTTTTTTTATAATCATAGATTTCACATTTATATATATGCAATGGGATTAGAGAAGAGAAACTGTGGAGGCTCGGGACACCTCCACAACATCATCACAATCCACATAGTTGGTTGAAGCCTCTAATCAAAAAGTTTCTAAATCTAACTTTGTCTCTACTTCAGATCACTCTAGCTCAGTGGATGTACCTCCAAGTAATGAGCCTTAAGATATAATTTATTAGCATTGAAAAATATTTTTTGCATATTATTTTTATCAAGCATCTATTTATTAGTTAAACTAACAAAAATTCTTATTATAATGCCACTGATTGAGAAAAGATAAAAAAATGAAATAAGATAGAAATCATGATCCCCAACTTAAAGGATTCTCTATTTAAATAATTCTTCAATAGTAATAGATGTCATTTGAATGAATTATGATATTTTTGCAAAGATTTTATGTAAATTCCCCTAAATTGAGTAAATGCGTTACTTGAAATTCTTATCATTTATTTCTCTCATCAACTGAAAAGAATATTTTTTTAAAGAAAAAACTGCCTTAGACTATTAATTCTTTTATCTTTAGAATGAGCTTCTTTTTATCTCTTAAAATTTTTTGAGAAAATATAAAAATGACTTTATTTCTCGAGTATTTCACCTTAGCAATAAAACTTCAATATCTATATGAATTTTTAAATAACTTATAATTTTATAAGTTAATATACTTTTATGAATTAAAGAAAATACTTAATTATAGGAGACATATAGAACCATAATTAAAAGAAGTTAAGACAAAAAAAGATTATGGTTACAAGTTTATTATAATATTACTATATCTATTCATTTTTTTTATTTATGTTGAGAAATTTCCGGCAGAGTTTTGCGGAAGATTTTCTTAAGCATCTTATATAAGTATATGAAGAATTTTATCACTCAGAAAGCATTTCAGCTGAAGAACACATGGAGAAGGTCTAGAAGAAGTTTTATAAAGAACCAATTCAAGACATTATCGAATATGTTGCATCTTTTTTGAAGGTTTTCCATTTTATCGAAGAACCTTTAGTAATTTATTGAGATTTTTAATAATTTTAAATAATAACCTTCAGACTACTAGCTCTTTTAAGCAGTAGTCTTTATTCTACCAACCAGGTACGGATGTCAAGTTTTAATCGTTATTAAAATATAATTAAAAATTTTAAAGTTCCAAAGAAAACAGATTCATCTAAGGTTAAAGACTCGAAGAAGCCAAAAAAGCTTAGAACAATAGAAGAATTGGCATTAGATCAAATTAAGTTTGAGAAGAAATAGAAAAAGCTCAGAGGTAATCTCACGGAGCTCTTCGATATGCTTCCAGAGGCTTGGCTACCATCCCAAAACTTTTCTGGCAATGACTACTTTGACAAAGCTACTAAGGATTTGAGAAACCGATTCTTTAAGCTTGATTTTGTTGGCTTGGTTTGGAACAGAACCATGGCAAACACTACTTAATTTATATTCATTTAAAATATACCGAGAAAATCATTAAATTTCGAGGCAATACTCATGCACAGCATGAATAAACATTCAGGAAGATAAACATATATAATGTTTTGTTTATTTATGATCACTTCTGAGTTCTTAACTAAAAGATCTGAGTTCCTTTTGCCTCTCTGGTGGTTAAATCTATACAGACCAGCAAGTGAGTGATTTACAAATTTTGTATAGAAAAATTATCAAAATCAAATTATTAGCATATTTATTCACTTTATTGTTTTATATGACTAAACGAAAGCTTCCCTTTATCATTCAGTTTATAATACATATAAATTACAGTCAACTAAAATGCCTGTAATATTCAATTTAATTTGACAAAAACTTCAATACTATCGCACAAATCTCTCTAAAGTATATTATAATCATAATACTAATCGCTGTTTCACCTAAATGCTAATATAAATTAATTTTACATTCTTATATATTCAAGAATACTTTGAATATTATATATAAATATTAAATTTTAATACATCTGCGAATATCCTTTAGGATTTGATTTAAAATAATTAATAATTTATGAATTAAATATAGTTATATAATTTCTTAATTTTTATGAGATAAGAAATGCTACTCCCAATTCACAAAATTTTTATTGTTTTAGATTTTAAAATCAATATAATAAATCTTATTATAAACTTTACAAAAAAATTAGTAATTAAATGAAAAAATAAATAATTTTTATTAATTATTAAAATAACCTTCATTTTACTATAGTAAGACTGGGAAGGATAACTCCTCCAAAATAATTCTATTTATTTTAAAAATATTAAATATCAATATTGCTGAAAATTTAGAATTAATATAAACTAAATAGTTAATTTAAATTTATTAAAGATTGCTTGTAATTAAAACAAATAAATAAAGATTGTTATAGAATTTATATTATTTCTTATTAATATTTCTACCAAATAAATAAAAATTAATTAAAAATATATAATTGAGTAACAATTTAAAGAAATTATATACTTAATAAGTTTTAGAGAAAAAATTATAAAACAATTTATTCAATATTATAGAATAATTTTTTTTCATAAAAAATTAAACATTCATCTAGTGTGGTGTTTGTGTAAGATAAGGAGTAATTAGAAACACAATATCTAATTTACTTAATTATATATAGCCTATGACATCATTAAATTTTACAATTAATATTTGGCAATCAAAGCTTAAATAAATCCTTCACTAACCCATCGTAAAACCTTAAAATTGAGTTCATACCTCAACATAAATCTAATAATTTAAAGCAACTTAACTAAGCACAAAAAGTAGACATCTTTAAGAATTTAAAAATATATGAATTTTCACTGCAAAACAATTCAATAACCACCCTCAAAAAGAAACTTAAAAAATAGCAATTAAAACAAGGAAGGAAGATATCAAAGTATTTCTATTCCTGAAGATCAGTACTTACTCAACTTAAATTTTACGAAGAATATTTGTATTCTATTTTGATAAATTAATTAGGTAAAATTATTGACATGTGTGTAATTTTAAATTGCTAGTCTAATCACATGGACTCAACTAACGAGATATTTAAAGAATCAAATTCAGTCAAAAATGTTCCATTTGTTTAATTCAGTGTTGATGATTTAAGCAATCAATGTTAAGGTACCCTGCAGTAACCAGTTATTTTATTATATTTTTTAAGTATTAAAATGTATAAATTTATATCAGTCACTCATCTGATAACAGAAGATTACTTTCAGACAAATTCTAAAAGATAGTATATATTTTTATTTAAACAAACTCAATGAATTTTTTGAAAGATAAAGATATCATCCATTCTAATAATGATTTAATTTATGAGGAAGTCAACTAAGAATTCTATTTTTATTTTTTAATGATTTAAAGAATATTGATAGAAATGAAATAGATAGCTAATTTTCGTTTTAAATTTACTCATGTTGTAATTTATATATGGTATTAATTAATAAGTTTAATTTTTATAAATTATAATCTTCAATAAAACTATCATAAATATCAATGAATTGCATATCTCGTTAATTTTACAAATCTTAATAAATAAATATTATTATTACAGTACCAGATTTCTCAAAACACATTGGCAGATTTAGACTTGACAGATCAGATAGAAGGAAAACATTATCATAGTACATAGAATGAATGCTCAATAAATTTAATTGATCCTTTAATTAACTCCTAAATTTCTGATCCCACAAGAAAGTTTATAAAATTATAATTATTGCAAATAGTAAAAATTATTTAATTAATGAAAGAATTATAAATATAAATATTGAAATTCTACTTAAATTTTATAAAATTTTAATTATTAGTTGTAAAAATTTTTAAATTTTAATTGGGACCTATAAGTTTAATACTTATTTAAGAATAGAGCTATTTTATTTTGAACTAAATTAGAAGTGTAAGTATTTATTAAAAAATAATAATTTTGCTTTTAAATAGAATTATAGTAAATATAATGATTCTTTAATAATTCTCTATATGTGATAATTATAATAATAAA
>ARYC01014881.1:0-11976 GCA_000711775.1 Oxytricha trifallax
ATCAATTTCAATAAATAAATATTTATGCCAATTAATTACTCTATTCAATAAATATATATTTTTAAATATCTTTATGATATTTATATAGGCACACCTTCAATTCTATTTTTATATTTTTGATTTTAGTCAAAAGATCTTTTTATTCCACATTATCACTTAGTATTTTTAACTCTAATCATATATTACCGTTTTAGTATTTTTGAATGTATTTAATTTTATTATGTTCAACATTGCAGATTTCATTGATTTTTATAGTTTTTTTATCATATTCATTAATCATTAAACTCTCTCGATCTGTAAAAAGGACTCGCTTTTTTTACTTTTTTTTATTATTTAGAAACATATATTTTAATTATATCTTTTATGCCTTTATTAAATATTTTTATATAAACTTTTGCGGATATTCTCCCATTTTAATATAATTTAGTTATATCTTTCTTTGTATTAATGAAATTTTTATTATCTATAATCTCAAAAATTCATATATTAATTTAGCCTATACCCTCAGAATTATGCTATTATTTATTAAGTTTTATTCATAAATTAATTCAGTAAATCTATATTCATTAAAAGCAAATACATTTTATTTTATACTATACTTTATATTTTATCATTGACTTGTTATTTATATAATTCTACTTTTTGAAATATACTAATACTGATTAAAAATGTATATAGATTACTCAGGGAAACTCATAGATGAATCATCATTTCAATATTTAATGTAAAATAGCAATTTCACATTATTCTTAAAACATTCATATACATCCCTATCAGTATGTCAAACCAACCATTATTGTTACTTACAATTCTCCTCTAGACTCTCTGTTGCAGTCATCACTTTCATACTCTCTTACTGTAAGGAATTTAAAAATACTTATTCATCTGCTCCTTCTTCAACTAGTTATGTTATTATAAACGAATTCATTAATTTATTTAAATAAGTCTGAATATTTTACATACGATTAATTGTTCTAACAACTCATTGTTATACTGATTTTTTTAATCACCATAATACAATATTTAACCTTGTTACATATTTCCCTTATCATTCAGATTTATTACAGCTTGTTAAGTCCTTGCAATTAAGCATTTGCTTTGTGAAATATAAAATGAAAAAGGAATCTTGGACTACTCTATGCCATATTAATATTTTAGAAAGGATAGAGTAATCTAGCTTCTATTATTGGCAATTAGCTATTTAGTATTATAGTAATGGAATTTCGTATGATGATGATTGTATAAATTAATAGTATTTTTAGAATATTATAAGTTATACCTTTTATTACTGATATAGTTATTAATAATTGGGTTTTGTTCTTGAAGATGTTTAACTAGGATATTCTCAATAAGGATTAGAGAATGAATCTTGAGTATAAATGTTTACAATGCTTAAATGATCAGTGTTTATCAAATGATTTATTATTATGGGTCATAATTTTGCAATAAAAATTCAACTTCTCACTTATATCAAGTTTATATATTTAATTTTAATAAATGTGAAATATAAAAGACAAGATATATATATTTATATATATTTTATTATAAACTCATATTAAATAGCAAAATCATTCTCACTTTAAATATGAAAAACAGTCTAGAGTATCCCCCTCAAATTTGCCTGTATTTCTCAAAAGCATATTTCGAATGAATTATAAACTTAGGTTCATTTAATTTGATAAATAAAACACAATCAAATAGACCAATCAAATAACCTTAATGTATATTTATATAATTTTCATTATATATTCAACCTTTTACATGGATAATTTTCAATTAAAATGAAACTATTTAGTTTAATTGAAACTATTTAGTTTAATTGAGATCTAAAGATTTTTTTATTAATAGATGGAGTTATACACAACATATGATTATTAAAGAATTTAAAAATTTTATTTAAATGCAGTATATTTTCATCCAGAATGTATAAGTTCAAAAGTTTGATTGGTAAAAACAAGAATCAACTGCATAAAGAATGCTGAATCATATTTTGAATATCCCAGACATACTTCTATATAAAAGATGATTAAAAGACAAATAATTCTAAATATAACAAATGATTGGAAAGTAACAGGAAAAAATCACAAAGAAAAGTTCTGAGATGAGAATCGTGAGAATATAACAAAACTAATTAGCCTAAAATTCTGATTGAAAGGTAGAATCTTGAGCTACTATCTTCTGATCCTATATGATTCTTAATAATCAAAACATTTAAATTATTGCTATTCTATTCTTGCAAATATTCATGAATATATAGATTCAAATGGAGATATAAACTTAAAAATTAAGTAAAGTCAAATTTAGTTAAAGCAAAGATGCTTGGTTTTAATATTATGCGTAGCAGTCTTTCTTTCGATTGCTGACTTACCAACTTTAAAAACCTATAAGCTTATATATGCAATTAATAATTACTATAACATATAAATAAATAAGAAAATGTATTCTGCTTTGATTTAAAGAAAGATTACTATTCTAATGTAATTATTGGAGGAAAGCTAAGCTCTAAATATTAACAATTAACAGAAAAAGCAATATACTTCTTCTATTTATTATTAAATAGCATAGATTTATTTATCAAATACAACATTATACAAATATCAAGCATCTATATTAAATACTCATATCAATTAATTGATATATAGGTTAAACAGCGTCATCTTTAATTAATTGCATCTAATTTAATTTACAATTTTCCTATATTTAGATTATAAGATAGAATCATTAGAAGTTGTGATATGCACTACTTGAAGCAATGCCAAAACTTAGTAATTAGAGTTTCATAGATGCTTTGTGCTTGCTTCCTTTGAAGTATAAATTGATCTCTTCAAAACTAAGTAGTGGAGTAAACATTCTTTAACCTGGTTTAGTCAGTGCCTTTAACTTTTTTTCAACTAAACCACGAGCATTGGTTAATTAAATGCAAGAAAATAAATGTATTTGTAATTTAAGATCCTAACTGCTAGAAAGAACATGCAATATTGCTTGTCGATTGAAATATAATAACTTGGATGTGTATATTTCATTTTAACAAATGTGTCTATAGTTTTAAAATATGTAAATGGTGATTTATTTATTATCTTATAAGTTTTAGTTTGTAAAAAGTGTATCTTTTGTTTAATAAAGTCCTATATAATATAAATAATAAATATATAAAGTAGTAATATATTCACGAATTAGTGAAAATATATTTAATTATGTTTTGGTAATTATTTTCAACATTTCTAATATTAAAAACCAATATAATATCTTTGATGCACTAACTATTAGATGATGGAGTCAATATATGAGATATATTTCGTACTTTTAGTTCGGTAATTATCTATTATGGATTAATAAATGTAGGGAGTTAATATACAACTTATTTTTTCTTAGATTATGATATATCAATTCTTTTTCACAATTTGTTTAAATTACCCAGATATAATCTTCTTTGTCTAATTTCGCTCTTTTGCTGATTATTTATTATCCAGGCGTAATTTCTGTTCTTACCAAAATTTTAACTTACATTATAACTGCAAAGTTCATTTACTATAAATAAAACTTCATTTTTATTTATTATAATGTTTTAATTTATAAAAAATAATTCACAAAATCATGTCTATATTTCATAATTTTTAATAAAAAAGTATATAAGCAATTTAACGTAATGAAAATCCCACAGAGAGTATTTTAAAAGCTTCTAATTATAATAATATGATGTAAATTAATAGAGTTAATAAACAGTTCCTCTAATTAACTAAAGATTTGTTGATAAAAACTTTGTAAGATTCTATATTTTAATTTAAAACACCCTGTAATTGATTTAGTTAATGGTCATCACCTTAACTACCTTCGATTAATTCATCGGTGTTTTTGAAACTAACACCCTTTAAATAATAACTTATGATTAAATCATTTTAATAGTATAGATGCATTCAGTAAGTTGCCACTTTTCTTTTAGTATACCCAACTACTTATGTTTTAATCTGCTCTTTCTAGACTTCACTCTTTAGTATAACCTCCTTTATTGAAAAATTCTTAATATAATGAGAGCCGATGTAGATAATTTTAAGAATCTTTCTTATAAAATGTTTAATTAGACTAGAACTTTAACGAATTGAATTGAAATTTCTTGCTGTAGGATGCCATACTTGATTTTCTTACTTGTATGATCATTTAATTCACTTGTTAATTTATCACTAGTGATTGAAATACTATAACAATTATCATTTTTTAGCAGTATATGCTTAAAAAGACAGATCAGCTAGTTATTATAATTATGTCTGAAATTTCAATGCCTTAACACAACAGTGTTAGAGCTGGGTTAATTGTGAGTGAATTGAATGTCGTGAGCAAAAGGAGTTTTCTATATCTTTTCAATTGTCTTTTATGCCTGTACTAATTGCAAAATACTTATTCCTCAATAATATGAATTGTTATTTAATTTCAATAATATAAATTGTTATTTAATTCAAGGCAGTTTTTAAAAAAGATATTCATAGTTTCTCATCAATTTTTCAGTAGCTCTAAATATTTTACCTAAAATTAGGGTCTTTTAGTACTACATTTGATGGGTGTATCTTTAATCTTAAATGATTTAATAAGTTAAATCTAATATTTGTAAAATTATAGATTTAAATATCGATAAATATAATATAAATATACATAGCGATAACAATATAAATGATGGGAATTTACTTTTAAATTGCTGTAAGTATTTTCATTAATGTTTTCATCAAATAAATGGTCTAACTTTAATACTGATGATAAAAGTTTAGTTTGAACCAATTAGATGGTAGAACATATTTATCAATAAATTGTGATCTGTTAGATTCTCCTAAAGATTATGGAGTTATATTTATTGTGAACAGATTCAATCAACTGGTATTGGCATTTAATTAATAAATATTATAATCCATTTGTTTTTGTTTAGTAATATTTATATAAAATAAGTAGAAACTATTAAAACATAAAGCTTTTAAGCTAATAATAATAGTGCATTAAGTCATATCAAGATCTTATAAGTTCTCCGAGTAATAATATATTAAATAAGGATCTAGTCATTTCATACCTCCCATTATGAAAGATTCATGCCCTCAATAACTTCTTCTCATGAAACTATAATTACTGTTTCTTCCTCTCCTGAAGTTCCTCTTTCTCTCCTGATCTTTGTCTCCATTGTATTTTCATCCTATTTCTGGATATGAAAGCTTATTCAATCTTAAACTTTTTGATATAGTCAAACTCACAAGTTGGCTTTCAATTATATATATAAATATATATAATTGATATTGTAAATATTTTAAGTAACAGTAATTAACTGAGTAAGATCTTTATTGATGAAACTAGCTTACCTGTGTGGTGCTTTTAGTTTAATCTAGACCATGTTTGAGAACATATTCAATGTCAAAGTCTTAGATTGCCAGTTCATTCATCTAGTTGCTCAAGATGATGATTGATAAGATTGATTTGACTCCTTGAGTTAGTAATTCTTGAGTTTTGGCATTATCAGCTTGTTCGTTAGTTGGCTTTGTTTACTTTTTACATAAATACGAATAGATTTATTAACTTTTAATTAATGTTAAATTTGATAATTAGGTTATCTAATACTGTTTTATTTACGATTGTGAAGTCAGCTTAAATATTTAGTATTAATACTGATTCTTTTACACTAGGTAATTTATTCTAACATTTCTAATGGGATCTTGTTGCCAGCTTTCTTTCTATTTACATAGTTTTCCATGCCATCTCCTCTATTTGCATATGCAATCGGTACAATCCCAGGCTCTATACGTGCTCTTATTGTTAATAAGAATTTATTAATATATTAATTTGTTAAATTCTAAATATTTTATAAGAAGGGTCTTTTTGTAATCAAATTAGAATTTTAAGACTACTGATTAGTTTCTGTCGTCATTTAGACCTTTGGTTTCAATGACGTCACTGTCATCGTTTTAACTCTCTAAGACTTTCTTTTCATTTTCGTAGAGGTTTATGAATCATGATGGAGCTTTAGAGTTTCCAGTGATATTTCCATAATCACCCTAAAGTATTCGTCCTTGAATACTGTTTAGTATTTTCTGCCTTGTCTTCTCGTGGCTAACCGGTGCTTAGTCGTGGTCTTGGCACTTTTCTATTTTAATATCGTAGGCATGTGATAATGGAAGATCAGGATTCATCCAGCTCGCGAATTTGGAGTACTTTAATTGTTATATCTCTGGTTATTGTAGGTTGTGTGAGCCTTTATAATGTTTTTTATTGATTCAGTCTGAATATACAAATTAGTGGCATAGCTCTAGTAGGTTCCTAGACATATAGTTCATCTTCAGATACCCTTATATTTCGTAGTAAGATCTGGCACCTAAGTTTGGAAAAGTCTACAAATCTATTTTTAATGATAGTTTTGATAACAAACAGGAATTTCCCTATTTTCATCAAGTCCCATTCTTCTTTATCTGTGATGATCTTACGGATTTCGGAGTCTATTTCAAAGAAGTTTTGTGTTCTTAAGCCTTACCTGATATGTTCATTATGGGTGTATTAAGGTCGGGCATTTCGCTGTCTTATTATCAATTTTAATAATTTTAAAGATTTAAATGCTCTACAAATAATCCTTTTAATAAATAAACTTTAATATCACAGAAATATAAATCAATAATATAAATAGCATTTAATTATAAATACAAGTAAATACATACTGCTAGCAAAAGGTTTTATTGTTTAATTTACATTAGACTATTTAATTAATAATACAACAAAAACTATTATTTACGGTATTTATTGCCTTTAACTTAAAGAGTGAGAGCAAATAATCCATTATAAAAAATAATAAATGGCAATCAGCACAAATCTTTATGTCTAAATTCATTAATATTTTTATTAAAACATCAATTTACATAATTTGAAGATAATTAAATATAAAAATTCTTTTAAACATATTTAATATAAGTCCATAATTAAAGTACATATTATATTCTATTTAGGGATATTGATTCTCAATCAACTTGAATGTGTTGTCCAACTAATTTACTATTTATGTTTATTAGCTTTCAAGGTTGATCCCATATAAATATCATGCATGCCTTAAATACATTTGTTATTATTTATTGATATTTTCACTACTAAGCTATTTAATTATATTTTTATTGTGATGATAGTTTCCTTACATCTTTATAGCAATCTTAAATGTATACCTTGCAGTCATATGCAATTGTTATAAGGCTGTTTAGCTATTATATCAACTGTAAAAGCTTACTTCCTGTATCCATTGCTAGAAAGTAGATAATTTGAAAATAATTTTACGTGCTTTTATCTTGTCTTTTGTTTGTGTTTACATGACTGTCTAGTTATTCTCTACTTTTAATGACTATGTTTCTTTGTTTTATATTTAGTTGGTTGATTGAGTGTAACTTCTTTAACTTGTTACATTTAATTTTGAAATTTAATTTCTTAAATTATATAATTAATAATAATAAATATTATTATAACTTACTTTAGCATTCTATATTTGTATGCTGTAAGATGTTAATAAGCTTGTTTTATCCTCTTATTTCTTCATATGAAGTTCCTTTCCATAATCATCAGATTAAATGTTGTTGTGATCATCGGCATTAATGTCTTGATCTTTGGTTAGATTCAAGACACAGATACTGACAATCAGTAGATATTAAAAACTCTGACTTCCTGCTAAAGAAACCCGGTTAGTTCTTTCATACTATTATTTAATTAAATAGTTTAGCTTCTTATAATATTTTAATTATGTGAAATTTTCCCTCATCACTGCATCATTCTAAATATAATAACTTATTAGGTAAAGAGCATTTAGAAGCTTGATCTTCTTCTCTAGCTATTTTACTCAATCTCTGTCTATCTATGAATCACTGAGCATAAATTGAGATTCTAAATTTTCATGATGCTATCACTACCGTTATTGAGTGATTATCTTAGATAGCTATTACTAAATTTAGTTGATAAAAAAATAATAAAATCTGAAAGCAAATAGTAATTAGAAATAAATCTTATAGTATTTATTCGTGCATATTTAAGGTCATTCTAATGGATCTTAATAAAAAGTTTATGAAAATACTAATAATTTTACCTTATTAAGCTGTATTTGATATGCTTAATTCATTAATATAATAATTACAAATAATTAAAACTGCGAGCTTATATCTCCTATTATTTTGAATAATAATACCCCTAAATAATATAGTTCTTCATCAATTTATCAACACTACGTTGATGCTTATAGCATTTGTCTAAAACAAAGGTTTTGTCTATGATAAGTGAATTACTATATATTAGCAGCTTAAACTCTCTACCAGTAACATAGAAAATTAGAATGAATCATAGCTAATGACATCCTAAAGAAGTCATAATAAGAGTTTTTTATACACTGCTAGAATCTTACAAAAGCTGATATCAATAATAATTAATCAAATCTATCACCAGTAGAACTGGATAATAAACAACAGATAATGAATACATTAAAAGGATATTATTATTGTGTGTTACTATGTTTTATAAAGGCTTAGCATTTAAATACACAATTTATAAGTTGTTTTATAAAATTAATTGTAAATGTATTATTGCATTTTTTAGCCTTGAAAGTATTGTTTTCTCATATTTTTATTTAGTATGATGAAAGTTTCAGAGACAGATTTGCATTTCATCATTAATAAAATCTTATAAAAGATATGATATTATAATGAGGAGGAACTTAAACAATAAAATGCAAGAAGTTGAAAGAATTATGAAGTTAAGGCTCATCTAATACCACTAAAAGGAATTAGAAACAAGATGAAAACGGGAAAACAAATTTAAGCAAGAGAATTGAGAGCTCTGATATAATCATGATTATAAATTCCATAGTTACTGGTCTGAATTTACAATTTAATTAAATAAAACTCAATGAATATTATCATATAATTTAATTAAATTAAAAGAGGGTACTTCCCTAATAAAAATTTATTTTTGATATCTTTTATCAAAATATTAAATATTATGCCAGAGCTCAATCAAAATTAATAAAAACTGGGTAGTTTTGAGAGTAGACAAGAATTCACAGTGTATAGAAATCTTGGACTCTTGAAGCGAAATAGGAAGTTTAACTGTTGTACGGAAGCACCTCAAACAAATAAATACAATATTCTGTGAAGTATCGGGAGAAGAGTATACAGCAAGTTAAATATCATAGAACCAGGAAATCAATCAAGTTGCTGATTCAGAGGACTGTGGGTGATGACAATACTAATGATAAACCATCTAGCACTAGAACTATAAGTACAATCGGCATTCCAGATTTTTCGAAAGACTTGCTAAACAAGCAGAAGTATTACATAATGCTAAACTTAGAGGTAAGATATATCAAAATAGAGATTGGAAATCGGGGAAAGCTATAATGAAGGAAGAAATGGATAGAAATTTAAAGAGGAAAAGCGAAGCCCTGTGGCAACTTGAAGACTAAGAGTTTTACACTGAGATGATTATATACGAGCATTTCCAAAGTAATGGGATGTTTAGTCGAGAAGAACGTTGCACAATTTGAGCTAGAGAAAGAAAACATTAGACAAGGAGACGAATTCAGTGACTAAGGTGATGATCTTGAAAAAGCTAAATGGTACCTATCAAATGATGGATAGAGAATCTCTTAGACAATTCAAGAAATTAATAGAAAAAGAAGACCAGAGAAGAGCCTTATTTAATCAGAGCTAGTGAAAAAGCTCATTGAATGTAGGATGGTAACTCAACATAGCCAGTAGAAAATTGATAAGAGAAAGGAGAAGGATTGAGGAAAAAGGAAAGGAAAAGATGAAAAGCAATATGCAAAAGGATCAATAGAAGTCTAATTAATTACTTGGATTTCACTCGCAATTTATTTTCATCTTTTTTTTCTATTATTTTATATATTTACCTAATTCATTAACTAACTAACAAAACGTTAACTAGTAAATATTAGAAAATTGTGTGGAAAGTTGTCTCATAAATGGAATAAAATTTCCTCAGATTGAACATATTATAAATTAAACTTTTTGTTGTAATACTATAGGAATCATTATAAATATGACAATATTTTTTTATACTTTTTTTAATATAAGCAGCTTTATTTTTTATTAAATTTAAAATTGGAGTAGCAGAAATGATTCCTTAATATAAATATAATATTTGAATTTTATTCTAAATTCCTAACTCTCATTCTTAGTTAATTTTGTAAAACTTTTGATTTCATTATTATTATAAATTGAGTAACATTTAATATGATTATAAAGAAACTAAAGATATAATAAGTAAATAATTAGAAAACACATGCATATATAAAGAAATATTAATGACCTTAAAATCTAAATATCACTAATTATAACTTAATTTTAACATGTTTTTGGCAAAATCTCTTTAACAACTGATTTTATAAACTATCATAGTTAGCAGAACAATAATTTTAAATTAATAAGATACATTTAGTTTTATGAAATTGAATGATGAAATATTGTGAATTTGAATGAAAATAGATTTGCTAAAATTAAATAAAGAAGGAGAAAACCTGTCAAAAATCATTTATATAAAATTTGTGATAGATTTATATGTATGCATAAAAAGGTATTAGTTAAAGAACAATATAAAAAATTGTTATCATAATACAAAAAATAATAAATATATAAAGTAATGAATTTTTTTAATTAATGTAATTAATTTTTGGAGAGTTAAATTTTTAGGTAATTTCAATAATAACTAAGGTATAAGAGGCTAATTATTTAATAACAATTTGATCTTAATATTCAAATAGTTTGTATAATTAGATAGGATGAACGATAAATAAATCCAAGTATAAAGTATTTTTATTTGTACTATAACAATTTAAAAACATTAAAATTATTTCATTTGTTCTAAAATATCAAAAAATGTTATAACTTTATTGTTGGTCTCGATGTATTTAATCATTTATTATTCAATAATATTACTATTTATCATATTATTATTGTGTATCCTTAGCCTACTCATCTTGCTTCACCCAATATCAAAGTGTAGTAGTCTATAGATAACTAGCTAAGGAATAATGAAATTATTTAATTAAAAAAACATAAAATTATAAATAAAATCATCAGTGAAAATGCGAAATGGATGTTAATTCATATACACATTCTAAATAATAAAATAAGATAATTAGATAAAATACAAATTTTAATTAATTTTTTTCAATATCTATGCATTATAGAATAAATAAAATTAAAGATAGGTATTTCAATTTTGGAAAGAAAAAATATTAAAATAGATTTTACAAATATATAAAGCTTATTATTTTACAGGTAAATAATGCTAAAAAAATAATAATTATAATAAAAATTGATAAGAATAAAGAAAAAAAAAGAAATGGTTAATTATTGAAGGTAGGAAATGATAGTAAAGAAAAAGGAAGCTAAGAAAAAGAAAGGCAAGAATAAAAGAGGGTATTTAAAAGGAAGGCAAGAAAAAGGAAGCTAATAAAAGGGAAGTTAATAAAATGTAAGCTAAGTAAAAAGGAATCCAAGTAAGTTTATATGTAATACCCCCCCCTTACACTCTAACTCCATGAAAAAAATATTTTTTTTTCTCGCCGTATATGTGTAATACCCCCCCCTTACACTCTAACTCCATGAAAATATTTTTTTTTCTCGCCGTATATGTGTAATACCCCCGCCTTACACTCAAACTCCTGGAAAAAAATATTTTTTTTTCTCGCCGTATATGTGTAATACCCCCCCCTTACACTCAAACTCCTGGAGAAAAATATTTTTTTTTCTCGCCGTATATGTGTAATACCCCCCCCTTACACTCAAACTCCTGGAAAAAAATATTTTTTTTTCTCGCCGTATATGTGTAATCCCCCTTACACACTAACTCCAAGTAAAAAATATTTTTTTTTCTCGCCGTATATGTGTAATACCCCCCCCTTACACACTAATTCCAAGTAAAAAATATTTTTTTTTCTCGCCGTATATGTGTAATACCCCCCCTTACACA